>CM022299.1:583077355-583165351 GCA_011799875.1 Thinopyrum elongatum
CAACTCCAGAATTTTTGTGTGTTCAATATGAACCATTCAAAGTCACATCCTTAAATTTCAACCCTTTTTTACTTCATTTGATATTTTTTCATGCATTTAATGATTATTTGAGCTAAATTAGCCTGAAATTGAAAAGCACTACAAATGAACTCCAAAAACCCTAAACCCGGGACTTAAAACGTCCGAAACTCTATTCTAAACAGTAAACACTAAAGGTTCAAACCCTAAAACCTAACCCTAAACTTGGAAATCTAAACCCTAGCCCTAAACCCTAAAACGTCCAAAAACTCTATTTTCCCTTTGGAATTTTGTGATTTTAAAAAATTGTCCTAAACCCTAAACCCGGGATTTAAAACGTCTGAAACTCTATTCTAAACAGTAAACACTAAAGGTTCAAACCATAAAACCTAACCCTAAACTCTGAAATCTAAACCCTAGCCATAAACCCTAAAAACGTCTAAAACGTCCAAAAACTCTATTTCCCTTTGGAATTTTGTGATTTTAAAAAATTATCGAAACGGAAAACTTGTCGTGGAAATGGATTGCTCCAGTACTAGCCATTGTCGTGGAAATAAATTCTTTTCGAAGTATGCCGAGACATTTTTCTACTATGTACCACTTTCTAGCTAGAACTACCACGGTACCTCAGCTTCTAAGTAGAAACTAAACAACTGAACCCAGAAATTGCGTTGTCATTTACTCATTTTCCTCTAGAACGCAGGGCTTCACCAAGCACCAGCATACAATTCCACATAATAATTTTAGCATGAAACAAGTGAGGAGGAAATCGAAGCACTAGCAATTAACGCCTACTGAACTGTTATTATATATGTATATTGCCACTGTCTGCCAAAGAGAGAACACAGTAACGAAAACCAAACCTGAAGAATCAGGAAGATCGTCCTCAAGCACCGGCCTTTTGGGCTTCTCACGGCGCCTCTTCTGACCTGAAACCACACAACAGCGACATGAGGGGAGAGAAACTGAGCAAGGCACAAATTCAAAGCTTCAGGCAAGAGACAGTGACAAAGGTTTCATACCTCGAGGAGTAGCCGTCGGAGAAACGGGCTTCAGCTTCCCCATCGGCAGGAAAGGAAGGCAATGAGACCAAATGTTCAGGCTCTGCTATGAATACATTACACAAACTGAACTGAGCAGCATAATAATGAACAGAATAGACAAATCGATTTCAGAAGTGGCGATGGATTGCTTTTGCCCCAAAGTTGAGTGGCCCTATTTTTCGTTTCATACAAAAACTATCATGTAGTACTCCAAAACACCAAAACCTGATGATTTATCACTACCTACATATACACACATGGCACCGTCTATATATTGCTCACTACCTCTAATGTAGCAAATCATTGCCAAAATATATGATTAATTCCTGCAGATACATACATATTATAGTGTCTAAATAGTCTAGCGAATTTTCTCAGTGTTAATCACCTTGCAGCAGGGAAGTCGAATGGGAGCAGAGGAGGTTCAACGGCAGCAGGGGAGGTCGGCCGGTACAGTGCTACCTACGGCAGACAAGAGAGAGGAGCGGGTCACGAAAGGGTGCAGGTCGCCGGAGGAGAGTGGAAAAGGGGAGGCAGCGGAGAGGAGGAGGGAGCAGCGCAGAGGATATTGGAGAGGGCTTACCTGCGTCCGTGCTGGGGTCGACGGACCGGCGGCGGCGGCGGCGACGGCAAAAGAGGAGGAGGCGGGATGGGGCGGGGGGGGCAAGGGTATGGGGTCACAAAAATGACTCGGCCAGTCGAATCGGCCTCCGGGCCATCCAGCGGCACATATTCTCATCACCCGGAGCAGAGCGAGATGGGCCGGCCCAGGTGCGCTGGAGGCCAAAGCCTCGTTTTTTTGGTATTTTTTCACTGTTTTTTTTTTCGTTTTTTGGTTTCCTTTTTCACTTTTGTTTACACTACCAAAATTCTAAACATGTATATCAAAAATGTAGTTTACATTATGTTTCCAAAAATGTTAATCATGCATTTGAAAAATGTTAATGTGTGTAGAATAATGTGACCAAGTCAACAAAAAATGTATAAAAATATATACAATATGTATAAAAAAGTTGACCATGTATTTAAAAAAATGTAATCAAGCATTGGAAAAAATGATGATTAAGCATTTAAATTTTTTTAAATGTCTATAGAAAAAATGTCAATAGTGTATTAAAAATGTTAATCTTGTACTTGAATAGTTATTCAACCATTTGAATAAATATGTTAGATGTGTGTAGAAAATGTTGACCATGTATTAGAAAATGTTAATCTTGTATTTGAAAAATATTAATCAAGAATTTGAAATATGTTAACAAATGTGTGTAGAAAAAATGTTGACCATGTATTCAAAAAATATTAAACTTGTATTTGAAAAATGTTAAAGGCGTATTAGAAAATTGTATTAGATATATACCAAAAATGTACAATGTGCACGAAAGTAGACTTCAAAAAATATATGGTCAACATTTATTCTACACACATTTAACATTTTTCAAATGCATGATTAACATTTTTGGAAACATAATGTAAACTACATTTTTGTAATATACATGTTTAGAATTTTTGGTAGTGTAAACAAAAGTGAAAAAGGAAACCAAAAAACGAAAACAAAAAACATGAAAAAATACCCCGAAAAAAGCGAGGCTTTGGCCTCCAGCGCACCTGGGCCGGCCCATCTCGCTCTGCTCCGGGTGATGAGAATATGTGCCGCTGGATGGCCCGGAGGCCGATTCGACTGGCCGAGTCATTTTTGTGACCCCATACCCTTGCCCCCCCCGCCCCATCCCGCCTCCTCCTCTTTTGCCGTCGCCGCCGCCGCCGCCGGTCCGTCGACCCCAGCACGGACGCAGGTAAGCCCTCTCCAATATCCTCTGCGCTGCTCCCTCCTCCTCTCCGCTGCCTCCCCTTTTCCACTCTCCTCCGGCGACCTGCACCCTTTCGTGACCCGCTCCTCTCTCTTGTCTGCCGTAGGTAGCACTGTACCGGCCGACCTCCCCTGCTGCCGTTGAACCTCCTCTGCTCCCATTCGACTTCCCTGCTGCAAGGTGATTAACACTGAGAAAATTCGCTAGACTATTTAGACACTATAATATGTATGTATCTGCAGGAATTAATCATATATTTTGGCAATGATTTGCTACATTAGAGGTAGTGAGCAATATATAGACGGTGCCATGTGTGTATATGTAGGTAGTGATAAATCATCAGGTTTTGGTGTTTTGGAGTACTACATGATAGTTTTTGTATGAAACGAAAAATAGGGCCACTCAACTTTGGGGCAAAAGCAATCCATCGCCACTTCTGAAATCGATTTGTCTATTCTGTTCATTATTATGCTGCTCAGTTCAGTTTGTGTAATGTATTCATAGCAGAGCCTGAACATTTGGTCTCATTGCCTTCCTTTCCTGCCGATGGGGAAGCTGAAGCCCGTTTCTCCGACGGCTACTCCTCGAGGTATGAAACCTTTGTCACTGTCTCTTGCCTGAAGCTTTGAATTTGTGCCTTGCTCAGTTTCTCTCCCCTCATGTCGCTGTTGTGTGGTTTCAGGTCAGAAGAGGCGCCGTGAGAAGCCCAAAAGGCCGGTGCTTGAGGACGATCTTCCTGATTCTTCAGGTTTGGTTTTCGTTACTGTGTTCTCTCTTTGGCAGACAGTGGCAATATACATATATAATAACAGTTCAGTAGGCGTTAATTGCTAGTGCTTCGATTTCCTCCTCACTTGTTTCATGCTAAAATTATTATGTGGAATTGTATGCTGGTGCTTGGTGAAGCCCTGCGTTCTAGAGGAAAATGAGTAAATGACAACGCAATTTCTGGGTTCAGTTGTTTAGTTTCTACTTAGAAGCTGAGGTACCGTGGTAGTTCTAGCTAGAAAGTGGTACATAGTAGAAAAATGTCTCGGCATACTTCGAAAAGAATTTATTTCCACGACAATGGCTAGTACTGGAGCAATCCATTTCCACGACAAGTTTTCCGTTTCGATAATTTTTTAAAATCACAAAATTCCAAAGGGAAATAGAGTTTTTGGACGTTTTAGACGTTTTTAGGGTTTATGGCTAGGGTTTAGATTTCAGAGTTTAGGGTTAGGTTTTATGGTTTGAACCTTTAGTGTTTACTGTTTAGAATAGAGTTTCAGACGTTTTAAATCCCGGGTTTAGGGTTTAGGACAATTTTTTAAAATCACAAAATTCCAAAGGGAAAATAGAGTTTTTGGACGTTTTAGGGTTTAGGGCTAGGGTTTAGATTTCCAAGTTTAGGGTTAGGTTTTAGGGTTTGAACCTTTAGTGTTTACTGTTTAGAATAGAGTTTCGGACGTTTTAAGTCCCGGGTTTAGGGTTTTTGGAGTTCATTTGTAGTGCTTTTCAATTTCAGGCTAATTTAGCTCAAATAATCATTAAATGCATGAAAAAATATCAAATGAAGTAAAAAAGGGTTGAAATTTAAGGATGTGACTTTGAATGGTTCATATTGAACACACAAAAATTCTGGAGTTGAAATAACATTAAAAAAATGAAATATCTTTGTAACAGTTGAGTTTTTGTCCGAAACCGTGTTACTTCGAAAGAGGGTCTAGTTTGTACATGAAGTGCATCTAGTTTTTGCCATAACCCTCTCAACTTTTTAGCACAAGCTATTTGGGTGAAATGATGATACCATGCCAAGTTTCAGGGTTTTCAGAGTTCATTTGTAGTGCTTTTCAATTTCAGGCTAGTTTAGCTCAAAGAATCATTCAATGCATGGAAAAATAGCAAATGAAGTCAAAAAGGGTTGAAATTTAAGGATGTGGCTTTGAATGGTTCATATTGAACACACAAGAATTCTTCAGTTAATATAAGTTTAAAAAATGAAATGTGGTCAAACTCTGGTCAAACTATGGTCAAACTACTTATTCAATAAATATTAGTGTTACTAAATAATAATTGTTTTTTAGAATAATAATTTCAAACTCAAACGGTGAAGCGTGTGACATCATGGTCACATTTTTCTGATAATAATGGATATACTATTTATCGAATTTTGATTTAGAGATTTAAAGATATTAAATGAATAAATGGCATAATAATAATAATAATATTACTTATTTTATTTTCATTGAAATTCAATATTATTATTACTTATTTTATTTTGAACTTTTTGTATTATTTTAGATTTTATTTGTTTTTTGATAATTTTTGATTTTTTTCTAATTTTTTGAAGTAGTTTTGAGTTTTTAAATTAATCATTGTTGTTTGTTAATCATTGTTGTTTATTTTAATAATTGTTCGGAATTCAAAATATTAAATCATGTGACATCAAGACCTAAGGGTTAACAGGATTGATAGCTTACTATTGTCAGGAAAACAACAAGTGCAGACTTGGAAACTAGGGGTTATAGAACCTGAAAGTTAAGCGTGCTCGGGCTGGAGTAGTGAGAGAATAGGTGACCGGCCGGGAAGTTAGACGATTTGGAATGAGTGCTGATTAGAGATTAGAGATTAAATTCTGAAGCAGTGAGGAGGGGTTTCTTTGTTTTTTCATGGGTTTCTTTGTTTTTGTGTGTTTTCTTTGATTTTTCATCGGTTTTCTTTGTTTTTTGGGTTTTCACTCGGCTTTTTTCCTTTTCATTATGTTTCTTAATTTTGTTCTTTCTCGGTTTATTTGATTTTGTTGTTTCTTTGTTTCCTTTCTTTTTTCTTTTTTCTTGGCGTTCAGTACACATTCAATATTTTTATATACATCATATCAATTTATATACGTGTTTAACATTTTTAAATACAAAATTAATATATTTTGAAATCTTATATATTTTGAAGTCTACTTTCCGTGCAATACGTACATTTTTGTATATACTAATACAATTTCTAATAAGCCTTTAACATTTTCAAATACAAGTTTATTATTTTTTGAATCATGGTCAACATTTTTATACACACATCTGTTAACATTTTTCAAATGCTTGATTAATATTTTTCAAATACAAGATTAACATTTTCTAATACATGGTCAACATTTTGTACACATATCTAACATATTTATTCAAATCGTTGATTAACTATTCAAGTACAAGATTAACATTTTTAATACACTATTGACATTTTTTCTATACACATTTAAAAAAATTTAAATGCTTAATCAACATTTTTTCCAATGCTTGATTAACTTTTTTTTAAATACATGGTCAACTTTTTCTATACATATTGTATATATTTTTATACATTTTTTGTTGACATGGTCAACATTTATTCTACACACATTTAACATTTTTCAAATGCATGATTAACATTTTTGGAAACATAATGTAAACTACATTTTTGTAATATACATGTTTAGAATTTTTGGTAGTGTAAACAAAAGTGAAAAAGGAAACCAAAAAAAGAAAACAAAAAATGTGAAAAAACCTCGAAAAAAGCGAGGCTTTGGCCTCCAGCGCACCTGGGCCGGCCCATCTCGCTCTGCTCTGGGTGACGAGAATATGTGCCGCTGGATGGCCCGGAGGCCGATTCGACTCGCCGAGTCGTTTTTGCGACCCCATACCCTTGCCCCCCCGCCCCATCCCGCCTCCTCCTCTTTTGCCGTCGCCGCCGCCGCCGCCGCTGGTCCGTCGACCCCAGCACGGACGCAGGTAAGCCCTCTCCAATATCCTCTGCACTGCTCCCTCCTCTCCGCTGCCTCCCCTTTTCCACTCTTCTCCGATGACCTGCACACTCTCGTGACCCGCCCCTCTCTCTTGTCTGCCGCAGGTAGCACTGTACCAGCCGACCTCCCCTGCTGCCGTTCAACCTCCTCTGCTCCCATTCGACTTCCCCTGCTGCAAGGTGATTAACACTGAGAAAATTCGCTAGACTATTTAGACACTATAATATGTATGTATCTGCAGGAATTAATCATATATTTTGGCAATGATTTGCTACATTAGAGGTAGTGAGCAATATATAGATGGTGCCATGTGTGTATAGGTATGTCGGAGAAACGACACCTATGGGATCGAGAGTATCCCTTCTACGGTATGACAGGGAAGAGGAGTGCGCAAAGAGCAGATCTAACGATCAACACGATGGATTTTTTACCCAGGTTCGGGCCGCTGAGAAGCATAAAACCCTAGTCCTGCTTGTAGTGTATTGAGTGTTCTTGAGGTTCGGCTAGTTGCTACGCACGCAACCTGGGCCGAAAAGTCCAAAAAAAGTCCCTTCCTGTATCGCCTTGGGCCTCCTTTTATACCAAGGGGCTACCACAGTGGCGTACAGGCCTACAGGAGGTGTAAAGTAGCTACAGTATACATGCTTATCACTGGCGTCTTAGGACAAGCGCATTAAATGCGCTGTTTACGTGTCCCTAACTATATCGAGGACGGAAACAGAGCCCGTCCCGTCCGTTGCCGTCTCACCCCGTCTTGACACGCACCCAAGATGACGAGGCATGCAAATGCCAAGCTGACTGGCTAACCGCTGCGCTGGAGCGGTGGCAGGATCTTCACGAAGATCTGCATGCCACCATGCAGGTGCTTGCCAGGCTGGTAGGCTAGTTGCTGTGCTGGAGCGGTGGCAGGGCGGCGGAACCTTGCTGTGTGTGAGCCTTGTCACGGCCTCGCAAACGTCCCCCGGCAAGAATCTTGCCGGGGCCTTGCGAACGTCCCCGGCAAGAGCCTTGCTGGGAACTTGCCTTCTGTTCTTCACAAAGATCTGCATGCCACCATGCAGGCGCCCCTGGATCTTGGTCTTGACATTGTCGATGGTGTCAGAGCTCTCAACCTCAAGGGTGGTGGTCTTGCTGAGGCTTCGCAAACCATCCCGGCAAGGAGCTTGCCGGGGCTCGCAAACCACCCCGGCAAGAATCTTGCCGGGGGCTCAGCTTGTCTTCTACTCTCTGATTACTGGCTCGGATGCCGTCTTGGTTGTCTTGCATTTTGCCTCCAGCTGTCCCCGTCAAGCCTTGCCACGGGGGCGGCTACAACTGCCCGTGCACAAGTATGGGGTACCAAAAGGGCCCAAACTTTTAGTACGTCGACAGGAGCCCCCGGGCCTGGGCCACACACGCGGGCGCGACGCGTTGTTGGGCTAGGCCCAAACAGTGCGCGGGCACACGTGGCAGTGATTAACTACTGTAACCATCTCGTCTGCTGCGCTTCTCCATGATCGGCATTGAGTGCGTGACGTGGGGTGCGTGCATGGAACGGTCGCAGCAGCGGCACGCCTGCGAGAATGCCTTCATATTGCATAGTAAAGAGGCAGCCTCGCGCCTTCCCCATAAAAAGAGGAATCTGCAGGGTCGCTGCTCATTTACCCCCTTCGCCCTTTCCAATCTAGGAACCGCCGTCGTCTTCCTCCTTGAGCCCAAACCAGAGCTTCCTCATCTATCCGCCGCCCCCCCTGCGTTCCCACCATCCTCGACCTCCCGCTCCTCTCCAGTCTCTTATGGCGCCCAAAGCGAGCAAGGGCAAGGGAGCGTCCAAGGCGAGCGAGGGGAGGAGGTGCCGGAGAGCGAGTTGGTGAAGATGCGGAAGGAGAACGTCGTCTTCGCTCTGACGCTCGATGTGCGCCCTCTGAAGGAGCGGTATCTGTGTATGTGGGGGAGAGCGACGACGGGGCATCCTGCTACCCGCGTCATCCCAGCTTCTTGCGCCGAGCCTGCCCCAGATAAATTCCCTTTCTTCGTCGATTACTTCTACTGCGGGCTCTGTCCCCCATTTTCGGATTTCTTCAATGACATCATGTACACATTCGGCTTCCATATCTTGGATTTCACGCCGAATGCTGTGGCATGTATGGCCACCTTCGCCCACCTCTGTGAGAACTTAGCCGGGGTGGTCCCCAACATGGCCCTCTTTCGCCATTATTTCGTTCCTCGCCTCCAGCCCAGAGGAGCCCTTTCCGGCTGCGTCACCTGGATCCCAAGGGTATTGGCCAAGAAGGCATACTCGGATGCGGCCCACAAGGAGAAGTGGGATGAATGGCGGGGCAAGTGGTGCTGGATCGTGGAGGAGGACCCGCAGCCGTTTTGTATGCCCCGGCAGACGAAACTGGTCCATGGCGGCAATTGGGGCGACCTCGACCCCCAAGACAGGAAGCTCATAGTTGCAACCACCAGGATTGAGCACCTCAAGGCTGTCAGGCTCACAGTCGAGATGATTGGGGCCGACTTCCTCCGCCGCTGCATCGCCCCTCTGCAGAACAAGGGGAGGCCAGCTTGGGAGTACCGGAACGCGGCAGACATCATGAGGCTGCGCCCCGGCCTGAACAACAACTTGACGGTCATACAACATGCGGCTCTCTGCCAAAAGCTGTTCCACCTCAAGGCCGACAAGACCGACAAGGCCGACAAGACCGAAAAGCCCGACAAGCCGCTCAAGTTGCCGGCGGGCGTGATCCCTTTGTGCAACAACTCTGCCCTGACCTCAATCATCGCCATGATGCCGGTGTTCAATGCCCATGGCCTTGATCAGACCTGGGCCGAGCCAGACGCGGAGCGGGTGCAAGAGTTCTTCGACAACTTGTCGGAGATGGCCATCCGGGAAGAACCGCAGCTCATCCGCCCCACCACCGATGACGAGGTGGCGTACATTGCCAGCAGGGCGGAAGAGGCAGCCCTTGCCAAGGAGGCCGGCAGCGTTGGCTTTGTGGAAGATGAAGCCAGCGCAGAGGAGGATTTTGCTGAGCGGGGGGAGCCTACTGGGGAACACAGCGGCACCGCTGCCGGGGGCCCTTCTGCCGAGGAGACAGCCGAGGAGACGGCTGAAGAGGCAGCTGAAGAGGAGCTGCACGAGGAGCCCCCAGTCCCGAGGAAGAAGAAACATGTCCTCCGGCAGGTTGGCTCTGCCGAGCCAGTCCGGCAAGCCTCCTCACACAAAGAGGTCCCTGCCAAGGGGGCGGCCGGCAAGGATGCGCAGCGACAAGAGGTCCAGCCGCAACCTGTGCGCCAGATGAGGCGCACGACCGCGGCAGCAAGGGAAACATCAGCCGCTACCTCTGCCATGGCGAAATGGCCCAGGTCTCCATGTTCCCCCCTCACATGGACACCATACCGGAGGCAGACTTCGACCTTTCCTCCTTCAGCCCGAGGAGGGAGAAGAGGCCAGAAGAAGAAAATGAGTAAGTGCCTTACTGCTTTCTTCATCTCCTGAGTCCCTGTTTCGCTACCTTATCTTATTTGATCTTATTTTGGCCCATCCCCGCAGAGACACGGAAAAGTTGGCGTAGAGGATGGCGAAGAAGGCCAAGACCTCGACGGGCGACGAGCCCCCGGCAAGCACCCCGGGTGCACCGGAGACGATCACGATCAGCCCGGATCCCAGCCCACGATGCAGCCCCCAACTCAGCCCCCAGCGTGAGTCCGTTACTCATTTCCTGATGGCGGGTGTTGGGGTGCACATCTTCACTGCTAACCTTGCCGGGTTCACAGGAGGAGAACGGCAACAGGAGGGGCCACTGAGGGCCACCCACGACATGCCTCCTCCGTCAACCACACCGCCTGGGGAGGGGTCCCCGGCAAGGGCCTCCACCGATGAGCCCACACGCGTGGAGGAGGAGCCGGCGAGCACAGGCGCCGGCAGCTCCATACCGGCAACGAATGTTGCCGGGGAGGGGGTCACCTCCCAGGCGCTCACCGCAGGTACGCCACATGCTTTCAGGCACTCGCCATTCTTGCTGTATGATCTTCCTCTCTTTTCTTTCTGCTTTGAGCTTCAATCTTGGTTTCATCTTGTTTCTCCTCCTTGGCTTTCAGATCTTCCCTTGGTGGATCAGATGGATGTTGACGCCATCATCGAGGAGACCGCCAAGGATGCTGCCGCCGAAGCCGCCAAAGTCGCTGCCGACGAGGCCGCCAAGGACGCGCATGAAGAGGCCGCCAAGGGGTCTGCCGGGGAGGCCGGTAAGGAGACCGGCGACCGAACTGACGGCATTCCTGCCGCAGGAGCGCCTGGCGCTACACCGGTCCCGGAGCCTCCAGTTGCCGGGGAGACGGTGGTCGAGGACCAACCGTCGACATCCGAAGCCCCCCCCCCCTCAAGCAAGTACCTGAAGATTGGCGACAATCTGTTTGTCAGCATCTCAGGGACGGCAAGCACCGAAGCGCCAACCAAGGGGGAGGCTTTTGATGAAGAAGTCATCGCCGCTGCCGGGCTCAAGGTTGTCGACAAGCCGAGCGCCAGCAGCAACGGATCCAAATAAGATCAGCTCCTCCAGGCCATGAGCGACAACTTCCAGAAGCTCCAGGTGCTCCACCGTGCCCGTAAAGAGAAACTGGACTCCAGGGCAGCGGTTGTCGATGCGGCAGAGGCAGACTTCCAAAAGCGTGTCGAGCAGATGCAGGTCTGGTTCGTCGAGGCCCGGCAAGAGCTGAGGACTGGCCAGGAGCAGCTAGGTCTGCGTTGGGACGAGCTCCTTCTGAAGCAGTCCGATATTCTGAAGGCACAGGAGGAGGCCGCTCAAGAGGCCGCCAAGGAAGACGCCCAACTAAGGGAGCGTCGCATCCTGCTCGATGCTCAGGAAGAAGACCTTGTCGCTCGCGAGGAGGCACTTACCGCCAAGCTCCGCGGAAAGGATGAGGAGATCGAGAAGCTTGTCGCGTAGCGGACCCAAGGGCTGGAGCAGGAGCACAAGAAAGCACTTGACGCTCTGGTCCTAGACCATGCCGGCAAGCTGAAGGAAGCCGTCGATGCCGCCGAAGCTACAGAGGCCACCAAGAATGAGCTGGCCGACACGGTGGAGAAACTGGAGGCAGATCTGGAGAAGCACGGCAAGGAGATCTCAATGCTCAAAGGCAACAGAGGCAAAACTCTCTATGACTTGGCGGAGATGCAAACTGCCATATCCGAAAAGACCCAGAAACTCTCCTCTGCCACTGAATCCATTGCTGATCTGGAGTTGAAGCTGACCACGCTGAAGGAGTCCCTTGAGAGTAGCAGGACTCGTGAGAAGACCCTGGCTAAGGACCTCCAGGAGGAGAAGCAACTGCTTAAGAGCGCCGCTGCCACCTATAATGACTATGAGAAAGGCGTGAAGATCTGGACTGAGCGCATTGTTGATGTCGCAGAGAGGCTCACAACACAACTGTCCACCATGGGCCTGCCGTCTTTCAAGTATTCCCACGAAGAGAGGGTAACTACGAGCGCTAGACTGACCATGTTCTTCAAGGCTGTCCTTGATGCCCTGAAGCTGCTCCATTCTAGCCGAGCAACCCAGCTGGCCAATGAATCCCGCAAGCTTTGCCGGGGCGTCCTTCTCAAAGTGCTCACCAAGGTGGCGTACAGGAACCCTGGCCTCAACCTCACCAATGTGCTTGAAAGCTTGCCGGAGGATGCAGACCGCAAGGCACTTGACGAGCTCGTCGTGCCCATCGTCAACATGGTTGACCAAGTCAAGAGGGTGGAAGGCCAGCGCCGGGACTAGCCGCTTTGCTTCTCCTTGCCGCTATGAACTCATGCCCAAGATAATTTATCTTAAGTTAGAACTGCGGCAACTATTGATGCAATATAACTTGCTGTGTTTTGGATTGAATGCATGCTATCTTTCTCATCTGATCTCTCTTTGTATGGCATACACCCTATACTTTACTAGGAAAGAACTTGCCGGTGCGCGCACCCATGCCATGAGCGCTTTGAGGAACGTATCCTTAGCAGCCTGCTGGGGGTGTCGCTGCCGGCAAGATACCTTGCCGTTCTCAGAGCAGCCACTTGAACTGTTGAGCGGACTCGAAACAAAGCAAGGGCGCAACCAATCCTGACAAAGTTCCTTTGCATGCAGGTTTTCCATACAAGAATCAAAATCGTTCGAGGAAAATAACCTCATATAAAAAAGAAATTCACTCAAGGTTTCATAACTTAGCTTTTTTTGCTGTTGTACTCTTTCCCGCAAGATGCCACTTCGAACATCACCTGCTGGCGTCCACACTCTCTATCCCCCCGGCAAACTTGTATGTGAGGGAATCTTCTGTCCTTTGAGAAAAAGAAAGAAGAGAAAATAGGAACATGGAACCTTGGCGGTTCATCAGTACTTGCTGGAAACGAACGTAGTACAATATCCTGGACAGGCATGTATATAAATAAACATGGAAATCAACAAGAACTGTACGTACTTAGACTTATTCAACTGCGCACAGGGTCTGCACCTGGCTCTGTACATAGGGTTATATGCCTTGCCGGCAAGGCTAGTACAAAAGGGGGTTGTCGGGGGTCCCGGCAACCGCGCCTCATGGGTAAAACTTGCGAAGATGTTTGATATTCCAGGAGTTGCTCACTGGAATGCCATCTTCGGTCTCCAGGCGAACTGCGCCTGGCCTGGTGACTCGTATTACCCGATAAGGGCCTTCCCACTTTGGCGTCAACTTGTTGGAATTCTGGGCGGACTGAATGCGCCGAAGAACAAGGCTGCCTTCCTCAAGGCTTGCTGGTAGCGCGCGGCTCGCATAGCAGCCTAAAGACGATCTTCCTCAAGGAGCGTAGCATCATCTTGCTGCAACTGCTCTTGCTCAAGCTCATCATAAGCGAGCACTCGAGGTGACCCGTATATGAGTTCTGTGGGGAGAACTACTTCTGCCTCGTATACCAGGGAGAAAGGTGTCTGGCCAGTGGCTCGATTTGGTGTCGTCCTGATTGACCAAAGAACCGCCGGCAACTCATCAATCCAGCGCCTTCCGCACTTGTGCATCCTGTCGAAAGTTCTCATCTTGAGACCCTGCAGCACCTCAGCATTTGCCCTTTCCGCCTGGCCATTGCTTCTTGGATGGGCAATAGAAGCAAAACAGATTTTGCTGCCAAGGTCTTGGATATACTGCATGAAGGTGCGGCTCGTGAACTGTGTGCCGTTGTCGGTGATGACCCTGTTTGGCACACCAAAATAGCAAACTAATCCTTTGAAGAACTTGACGGCTGACTGTGCTGTCACCTTTCTCACTGCTTCCACTTCCGACCACTTTGTGAACTTGTCGATTGCGACGTACAAGTACTCAAAGCCCCCGACAGCACGAGGAAAGGGGTCCCAATATGTCGAGCCCCCAGACCAAAAATGGCCAAGAAAGAGGGATCGTCTGAAGAGCTTGGGTTGGCTGATGAAGTTTCTTCGAATGGAACTGGCACGCTTCACACTTGGTTACTAGTGCAGTTGCATCCTGGAGGGCAATGGGCCAAAAGAAACCTTGCCGGAATGCCTTGCCGGCAAGAGCTCTTGATCCTATGTGAGAGCCACATATGCCTCCATGTATCTCTACCAACAGCTCCAGTCCGTCCTCCTGAGGAATGCACTTCAATTTCACGCCGTTCGGTCTTTTTCTGCACATGACATCATCCACAAACTGGTACATGTTAGACCAGTGGGCTACTTTCTCAGCTACTTCCTGTTCCTCGGGGAGTTCCCCTGTTTGGAGGAACTGAACGATGTGCTGTGCCCATGCTGGAGCTTGAGGCTCGACGGCAAGGACTAAAGGCGTGTCTTCTGCCATGGGAGTAGTTGTCTCTACGGCAAGGGCTTGAGGCCCTGCAGGAGCCCGTCGCCCCCGGGCAAGCTTGGCGTCGTCCCCGGCAACTTCCTTGCCGGCGGCTCCTGGGAGCTCGGTGGGAAAGTACTTGCCGGGGCTCAACTTCCTTCGCTTATTCTATCCTGCCAATGGTACAACGGATGGCTGAGTTAGTTGGAGCACAAAAGTTCCTGGTTCCACAGGTAACTTGAGGGCAGCACGTTTTGACAGGTCATCAGCAATGCTGTTCTCTGCTCTAGGAACATGCTCTGCTTGCAGACCATCAAAACGCTCCTCCAACTTTCTCACTTCATCTACGTAAGCTTCCATCAACGGGCTCTGATAATCTTTGTTAACCTCCTTGACGACAAGCTGCGAATCACCTCTGACGATGAGCTTCGTAATTCCAAGGTCTGCCGCGATCCTGAGACCGGCAAGCAGTTCCTCATACTCCGCAGTGTTGTTTGTTGATCTCTCCCAGGGAAAATGCATCTAGACCACGTACTTGAGGTGCTCTCCGGTGGGTGCGATAAGTAGCACACCAGCACCGGCGCCTTGCAGCGAGAAAGCCCCATCAAAGTACATAATCCAGTCGCGGATCGTTTCCTTGCCAGGGAGAGTGGTCTCTTGAATTTCCTCGTCAGGCGTTGAGGTCCATTCTGCAATGAACTCCGCCAAGGCTCTGTTCTGAATTGTCGAAGTGCTTTCAAACCTGAGACCAAAGCTTGACAGTTCCAACATCCACTCCACAATCCTTCCTGTTGCATCTGGGTTGTGCAAGATCCGTTGCAACGGGAAGCGAGTGATGACGGTGATCTCATGTGCCTGAAAGTAGTGGCGCAGCTTCCTCGAGGCCATAAGAAGGGCGAAGAGCAACTTCTGCACACCAGAGTATCTTGATCTAGCCCCCTGCAAGAGGGAACTGACAAAATAAACTGGGTGCTGCACCATCTTCTTCTTCTGTGTCACTCCATTTGCTTGCGCAGATGCTGCCTTGCCGGCACCAAACTCTGCCGGGGGCCCTGCCTTGCCAGCACCAGATCCTGCCAGGGGTCTTGCCTTGCCAGCACCAGACCCTGTCGGGGAGAGCTCCGGTTCATCATCCGACGGTCTTGCCACTACCGCTGCTTCTTCATCAACTTCTCTCTGTGCCAGTAGCGCAGCACTGACCACTTGATTCGTTGCCGCTAGATACAGCAACAACGGCTCTTGTGGCTTAGGCGCGACTAGTGTTGGCGTAGAGGAGAGGTACCTCTTCAAATCTTGCAGCGCTGCCTCCGCTTCTGGAGTACATTTCATTGGACCTGCCTTTTTCAAGATCTTGAAAAAGGGCAGGGCGCGCTCAGTAGATTTGGAGATGAACCTGCTCAAAGCAGCAACACAGCCAGCAAGTCGAAGTACATCTTTGACTCGTCTTGGTGCTTCAATCTGCTCAATCGCCTTGATCTTGTCGGGGTTCGCCTCGATCCCACGCTGAGACACAAAGAACCCGAGAACCTTGCCGGATGGGACGCCAAACATACACTTCTCAGGATTGAGCTTAAGATTGATCTTGCACAAATTTGCAAATGTTTCTTCTAGATCTTGTATCAGTGTCGCCTTGTCCTTGGTTTTGACCACTATATCATCCATATAAGCTTCCATATTTCTATGTAGTTGGGGCTCAAAACCGATCTGGACTGCTCTGGCAAATGTTGAACCAGCGCTTTTCAACCCGAAAGGCATTCGTATAAAATAATACGTACCACATGGGGTGATAAACGCGGTCTTCTCTTCATCTTCCCTTGTCATGAAGATTTGATGGTACCCTGAGTAGGCGTCAAGGAATGATAGCAAGTCGCACTCGGCAGTGGAGTCCATGATCTGGTCGATGCGCGGCAAGGGGAAAGGATCCTTTGGACAGGCTTTATTGATGTCTGTATAATCAATGCACAGCCTCCACTTGCCATTTGCCTTGCGCACCACAACCGGATTGGCCAACCACGTTGGGTGGAGCACTCCTCTAACCAAACCTGCCGCTTCCAACTTCCTAATTTCTTCAATGATAAACTCTTGCCGCTCCAAAGCTTGCTTCCTGACCTTCTGCTTGACGGGCCGCGCATGAGGACAGACAGCAAGATGGTGCTCAATCACCTCCCTGGGAACGCCGGGGATGTCAGATGCTTGCCATGCAAACACATCGACATTCGCCCACAGGAAGGCGATGAGCGCGCTTTCCTATTTGCTGTCGAGGGTGGAGCTTACAGTGAAAGCTCCGCCCATGTCGTCCTCCTTGACAGGCCACTTTTTAGTCTCTGGTGGTGCTGCCTTGGATTTTTTGCTCTTGCCGGTGGAGCTCTCTGGCACTTTCTCGACGGGAGTGCAACACTCCGAGGAGGCGCGCTTGCTGGAGTGGGTGCAAGAGGCCTTGCCGGGGCAAGAGGTCTTGCCGGTCTTCTTCCCCTCGGGAGCTCCAGTGGCAGGAGCAAGCGCCTTGACGATAGGTGCTACCACCGCCTCCCGGTAGAGTTGGTCGGCACAGATGAGCGCGTCTTTCTTGTCGGAGCCGACAGTGATGATGCTCATCGGGCCGGGCATCTTTAGCATGTTGTAGGCGTAGTGTGACGCCGCCATAAACTTGGCCAGCGCTGCAAAGCCAAGGATCCTGTTATATGGCAATGGGATCTTGGCGACATAAAAAACGATCTTCTCTGTCCTATAGTTCAGCTCACCACCAAATGTAACTGGTAGTGTGATCTTACCCTTTGGCTGGCTTCTTCCAGGATTGATCCCTTGAAACGTGCCCGTTTCTTCGAGATCTCCGTCGGGAATTTGTAACCTCTTGATCACCTTGGGCGAGATCAAATTCAGGCCGGCCCCACCATCAACTAGCATTTTTGTCACCTTGAGGTTGCGAATTGTAGGGGAAACCAACAATGGCAAACACCCGACCGCGGTTGTGCGATCAGGGTGATCCTGGGCGTAAAAAATGATAGGCGTGTGGGACCATTTCAGTGGCTTCTGGGCATCGATCGATGGCTCTGTCGCATTAATCTTGCGCGCCCACTGTTTAAGTTGGCGGTGAGAAGAATGTAACGAGGCACCACCATCAATGCACATGTCCTCCGTAGCTTTTTGAAACTCATGCTCACTGGAGCTGTCATCGTCTTTGTGGTCATCATCCGCCTCTTTTTTATTGCAGCCTCGAGCAGGCCTCTCTTGTTGCTTGTCCTTGCCGTGGCGGCCTCCTCGGCCACCATGCTTTTTGCCGGACCCCTCAGCACCATCCTGGCCCTTCTCCTTGTCTCACCTTTCGTACTCAGCTTTCTGCCTTTCCACAAGCTGCTCGACTTGCCGGCAGTTCTGGAGGTCATGGCCCTTGGTGCGGTTGATCTTGGAATATTGCTTGTCGGAGCCCTCTGGCTTGTCGGCAGCCGCCAAGGCTTGGCAGGCGGCGCACCCGGCAACCTCCTTGCTGGGGTTGTCAACCTTGGCCTTCTTGGTGGTGCCGGGGTTGCCGGATTCCTCGACGGCAAGCATGGTCTTGCCCTTGCGCTTCCTGTTACGCCGTCGGCCCTTCTTTGCCGGGGCGACGACGTCTTCGTCTCCGGAGTCAGTTCCTGCGCCGGCGTCTTCGCCGGGGTACTTCCTTCCTTCTTCGGCCCAAGCACACCTGTCAGCCAAACCATATAGCTCGGCAACATCCGTAATCTTGTTCATCGCCAGCTCTTCACGCATCTTGCGGTTGCGCACATTCTGATGAAATGCGCTGACAACAGCGGCAGGATGAACATCTGGGATGTTGTACTGCACACGGCTGAATCTCTGTATGTATTTGTGTAGGCATTCACCATCTTTTTGGGGGATGATATGTAAGTCACTTGCCTGGCCAGGAGCTTAGTGGCCTCCGGTAAAGGCGCCAACAAACTCGTGGCACAGATCCGACCAAGAAGAGATGGAATCTACTGGCAGGTGCATCAACCACGACCTGACATTGGGCTTGAGCACCAACGGGAATTAGTTGGTGAGCACCTTGCCGTCTTGAGCCCCGGCAGCTTGCATCACAATGGTGTAAACGCTCAGGAACTCAGATGGATGAGCCTTGCCGTTGTACTTCTCCGGGACCTCTGGTTTGAACATGCGGGAAGTGGGCCACTGGAATCGCCGCAGCTCACGGGTAAAAGCTGGAAAACCTACCTCATAAGGCAAGTCACCAGAATCCCCTGGCGTGGGTTTGTACGCAGTGGGCCCTGCGCGCCTATCTGATTGATGGCGCGCTTCCCGCCGCCGCTCGATGGTAGTTCAAGCGTCTTCTTTAACCCGTTCTTGAAGAACTTGACGTTGGTCGCGATGAGCTCGTGGATCGGACGACGCCGTGGACCCATCATCGCGGGCATCGACCCGCCGAGCAGGCGACCGTTGCTGTCGTGGTGGAGGGGAGTGCACCGTGGTTGCAGCGCCTCCGATCCTTCTGCCGTCGGCACGCGCCGGCTCGGTGGACCGACGCCGCGAAGGACGTGCCTCCTGGTGCCCATCTTTATTGGCGTGGCCAATAAGGCTCTGGATAGGAGCCTTCCACTCTTCTTGCTTCTCCATAGCATGAGGAAAATCGAGGAGTAGCTGCGCTCATGCCAACGCTTCTGCTGGCGTAGGTGGCATCGACAAGCGCGAGGAACGGGAGGTGCTCGAACTTCTAACCACGTTAGAAGGAGCCCCATCACGGTTCCGCGGCCGCGCGCCGTTTCCACCAGCATCTTGGCATGCATGCCGGCCCTGCACATCTCGGGAATGATGTTGAGGGCTCTTTCCGCGGCGACGCTCGGGGTCAGCAATGTCGCGGCGTTGCTCGTCGCGCACGACCTGGGAGGACCGCGGCGCATGCGCCGGCGGGGGCGTCTTGGAAGTCGCCTTCCCACCCTTGGAGGTCCCCGCGCCGCCCGTAGGCAGCACGGCTCCGTCCTTGGATCTAGCGGTGTGCGGGTCACCATCGCGGCCGCGGACGATGCCGCTCGCCTGGCTTTGGTCGCCAGAGCATCGTGGATGCTCGAGATCTTCACCACCACCAGCGTCTGCCCCATCGCTCGACCTTGTTGGCACGGACAGATCGGCCGCAGACGAGCCGATCGCCATGATCGCCATCTTCTTCGGAGCCATGGTGATCGAGAAACTGACGCGCTAACTACTAGATCAGGTTTGCACAACCTCCTCCCCCCTACCTGGCGCGCCAAAGATGTCAGAGAAACGACACCTATGGGATCGAGAGGATCCCTTCTACGGTTTGACAGGGAAGAGGAGTGCGCAAAGAGCAGATCTAACGATCAACACGATGGATTTTTTACCCAGGTTCAGGCCGCTGAGAAGCGTAAAAACCTAGTCCTGCTTGTAGTGTATTGAGTGTTCTTGAGCTTCGGCTAGTTGCTACGCACGCAACCTGGGCCGAAAAGTCCAAAAAAAGTCCCTTCCTGTATCGCCTTGGGCCTCCTTTTATACCAAGGGGCTACCACAGTGGCGTACAGGCCTATAGGAGGTGTAAAGTAGCTACAATATACATGCTTATCACTTGCGTCTTAGGACAAGCGCATTAAATGCGTTGTTTACGTGTCCCTAACTTTATCGGGGACGAAAACAGAGCCCGTCCCGTCTGTCGCCGCATCACCCCGTCTTGACACGCACCCAAGATGATGAGGCATGCAAATGCCAAGCTGACTGGCTAACCGCTGTGCTAGAGCGGTGGCAGGATCTTCACGAAGATCTGCATGCCACCACTGCAGGGGAATGCGACAGAAAATGAAAATTTTCGGTATAGCGAGCACGCCCAGGACCACTATAGAGACTGCATACAAGGTTTGATCTCATCCGTACCGACTCGAAGCGCAGCGGAAGAAGAGTCGGTGGAGATCGTTGGTGCAGATCCCCGCAGCTAGGATTTACAACCTCCCAACCGCGAGGATGTACTCCCTCGTCGGACAGCCCTTCGGGAGGCGGTCGGACAGTCCCCCGGACGATGTCGCGGACAACCCTCCGAGAGGACCCTCGAACGGAGACTCGGACAGCCCTTCGGGAGGACACTCGAACAGCCCCTCGGGCAAAAGACCGAAACTACGACCTCTCTACGGGGTTGCACACATACGGTGTCAGCTATCCGGCAGGGCTTCGCCGTCCAGAACTAGTTCCTACCGGAACCCTGACAGCCTTTCGGCTCTACGAAACTCTTTTTGTGGGAGGGAGAGAAGAAGCCAGATAATGCATGGCATGTGTAAGAGAGCAAGGGATGAGTGTGGAGGGCTTCCCCTCCACCTCTATTTATAGGAAATCCCAAGGGGTAGGGTAGTTTAACACAAAAACCCAAAATGCACATGAATGAAGTCCTTCCTCAAGGGCACAAGTGTGAAACCAAGGGACAAGTGGGGGCTCCATGGAGGAGCCCCCATGTGGCCGGCCACACCTTGTAGGGCCCCTTCAAAAGGGGCCTTATCCTTCCATGTCATCCCTCAAAAATATCTTGGGACAAAGCCCAAAAATAATGGCTTTCCAAAAAGTAACCATAAAGCTGATATTCACTATTCATGACGACATTTTTCAGCGTCCGTTGAAACTGAAAATATTTATGTGAGCTTAGAACATTTCCAGTACCCACTAAAATAATTTTCGACATGTTCTAGAACAATTCCAGATTAGTGATTTTCATCTGCGAAAAGCATCTGAAGTGGTTTCGGCAGCTCCGGAACATTTCCGGTTTTTCTTCCAGAAAATTCCCAGAAGTTTCCAGAATGATTCTGGCACCCTCCAAGAATTATCGGGCATGTGCCAAAACCAATTTGACTTTATGGTATCCTCTGAAACAACTTTTCAGTTTCACCGGAACTCATCCGGTGACCTCTCTCTGCGGAACTTTTCCGCTGTCCGAAACTTTTCCGGTGTCTGAAACTTTTTCGGTGATTTTCTCTCAGACTCCATGTCTAGTATTCAGCAGATAGATGACCGTTAAGCGTGTGACCCTATAGGTTCGGTGAAGCATAGACATGACCTGGAACCCCTTCCGATCAATGATCAACATCGGAGCTGTGGACACCCATATTGACCCCTATACCCACACGAATGAATATTCGAGTGAACCTCTAGTTGCCGTGTGCTATTCCTGTTGCTTCGCGATATGTTACAAATACCCAAGGTGAGATGTATTGGCATCTCCGTGGATCAACAACTTTGTCCACTATGCCAGTTACCTCGTTACCGGTATTGTTCTCTTTTCTCGTTTCCGTGTTCCGGCATCCCCGTGATCAAATCACATTGTGTCTGGCCAGACAATGATGGATACCGTAACACCGAGAGGGCCCAGAGATATCTCTCCATCCTTGGAGGAGCAAATCACAATCTTGAGCTACCAAGTTACTTGACATAACTTCCCATGAACCCGTAAGCCGCCGTAATAGCCACCCAGTTACGGATGACGTTTAACAAACCCCAAAGTTCACGAAGCAAGTATGAAGGAACTCGATACTCTCATGGTCTAAGGAATTATGCAAACATTAACCTCTCTGTGTTATAAACCATTAACTTGTGACGAATGCATCTCATAGCATAACATCAATTTGGGTCGATTCAGCACAAGTGTTCTACCAACAATTTGTGCCCTCAAAATTTGCCGGCACAGACATGCCCATGATCAGGAAAACAGGATCATCATGCAATACTCGAGCTAGTCATAGAGGCTTGACCAGGAATACATTTTTCCATTTATTATCCCACACGTGCACATGAGTTTCCCTCCAAGCCTCGTTTTATTGTAGACTCGAGAATCATTGCAGTTATAGCATGGAACGTAAACTTTCATTACAAACCAGGAGATACAAAATAACTGATATTACTGCCTCTAGGGCATATCTCCTATAGACTCCCACTTGCACTAGAGTCATAATCCAGTTACATGGCTTCCCTAACACCAATGGCTATCCGGTGTTGCTCATGCTTTGCTCGTGGTAGAGGCTTTGTCATCGGGTCCGACACATTCAGATCCGTGTGAACATTGTGTACTTTCACTAAACCCTCTTCGACATGATGTCGAATGAGTTTATATTTGCATTGAATATGTCTTGTCTTATGGTGCGAACATGGCTCCCTTGCCTGAGCCACGGTGCCACTATTATCACAATAGATCTCCACCGGGTCCAGAGCACATGGAACCACACCAAGGTCTTAAAGAAATTGCTTGATCCATACCGCCTCCTTGGAGGCTTCTGAAGCTGCAACATACTCCGCCTCCGTCGTAGAATCCACCACAGTCTTTTGTTTGGAACTTTTCCAATCAACTGCGCCACCGTTCAACATGAAAACATAGCCCGATTGAGATTTGAAGTCATCTGGGTCAGTCATGAAGCCTGCATCAGTGTAACCACTTACAATGAGCTCTTCATCACCTCTGTACACAAGGAGTAAATCCTTGGTCCGTCTGAGGTACTTAAGAATACCCTTGACTGCGGCCCAGTGTTCCAATCCTGGATCACTTTGGTACCAGCTGCTAACACTTAGCGCATAGGAAACATCCGGTCTTGTACATAGCATGGCATACATAATAGAACCAACTGCCGAGGCATATGGAACATCATTCATTTGTACTCGCTCATCGAGAGTTCGAGGACTCTGATTCTTGCAAAGCACTGTGCCAGGTGACATGGGGAGTAGGCCTTTCTTGGAGTTCTCCATGTTGAACCTTTTCAACACCTTGTCAATGTACGTGCTTTGGCTAAGCGCTATCAGGCGTTTTGATCTATCTCTATAGATTCTCATGCCCAATACATATGCCGCTTCGCCTAAGTCTTTCATTGAAAACCTTTTCTTCAATGAGTCTTTTATTTCGCTAAGAAAATTCACGCCATTTCCAATCAACAATATGTCATCCACATACAAGATTAGAAAATGCTTTTGCGCTCCCACTAAACTTCTTGTAAACACAAGATTCTTCGTCATTCCTGATGAAGCCAAACTCTTTGACCACTTCATCAAAACGAATGTTCCAGCTCCTTGACGCTTGCTTCAGACCATAAATGGCTTTCTGAAGTTTGCATACCCTTCCAGCATCCTCATGAATGACAAAACCTTCTGGCTGTATCATGTATACATCCTCTTTGAGGTTTCCATTTAGGAAATCTGTTTTGACATCCATCTGCCATATTTCATAATCGAAATAAGCAGCAATTGCTAGTAATATCTGTACAGACCTAAGCATAGCTACGGGCGAGAAAGTCTCGTCGTAGTCCACTCCTGGAACTTGCGTGAACCCTTTCGCGACAAGTCTAGCTTTGTGGATAGTAATGTTACCATCCGCGTCCGTCTTCCTTTTGAAAATCCATTTACAACCAAACGGCTTTACGCCTTCTGGAAGTTCTTCCAAGTTCCAAACTTGGTTTTCGTACATGGATTCCATTTCGGATCTCATGGCCTTGTGCCATTCTTTTGAGCTGGGCCCCTCCATCGCTTCCTTGTAGTGCACAGGTTCATCGTCTTCAAGAATGAAGATTTCGTTATGAAACCATTCAGGTGGCTGGATAGCCCTACCTGATCTGCGCGGTTCAGTTACAACATTGTCTGAAGTCTCCGCATCATATGCGACAACTTCCGGTTCAGTTGTAGGGATAATAAGCGGAATTTCTTCCGGTTCCTTAGCCATATCAACAGTTGCCGAAGATTCAATAATCTCATTAAGTTGTACTATCCTTCTACTCACTTCTTTAGCGAGAAACTGTTTCTCGAGAAAGATTCCAGTTTTTGCGACAAACACTTTGCCCTCGGATGGCTGGTAGAAGGTATACCCAAAGGTTTCCTTTGGATAACCTACAAAGATACATTTGTCTGATCTGGGATCGAGTTTGCTTGGTTGTAAACGTTTTACATAAGCTTCACAACCCCAAACTTTGAGATGCGACAAACTGGGTTTCTTCCCATGCCATAACTCATATGGCGTCGTCTCAACAGACTTTGATGGTGCTTTGTTTAGTGTATAAGCGGCAGTAAGTAGTGCGTGACCCCAAAAAGATATCGGTAGATCTGTAAGAGACATCATCGACCTTACCATGTCCAACAGGGTTCGGTTACGTCTTTCCGATACTCCATTTCTCTGTGGAGTTCCGGCAGGCGTAAGCTGTGAAACGATTCCACGGTCACTCAGATGTTGGCCAGACTCATGACTAAGATACTCGCCTCCGCGATCAGACCATAGAAACTTGATCTTTTTGTCACGATGATTTTCTACTTCATTCTGAAATTCTTTGAACTTTTCAAAGGTTTCCGACTTATGCTTCATTAAGTAGATATAGCCATACCGACTTAAATCATCAGTAAAAGTCACGAAGTAGAAATACCCACCCCGTGCGGCTGTGTTCATTGGACCACATACATCACTATGTATTATTTCCAATAATTCACCAGCCCATTCAGGATGACCCGTGAACGGCGTCTTGGTCATTTTCCCCATCAAGCAAGCTTCACATGTGTCAAATGATTCAAAATCAAGGGACGGTAAAACTCCATCTTTATGGAGTCTTTGCATGCGTTTCTTTCCGATGTGGCCAAGGCGACAGTGCCATAAGAAAGTGGTGGTGGTATCAGCCTTCTTAAGGCATATAGCATTCACGTTAAAGACATCATTTCCACATTCAAGATTTAATATGAAAAGGCCCCCAACAATGGGTGCAAATCCGTAAAACATATCCTTACAATAAAGTGAACAACCATTGTTCTCAGACTTGTACGAATACCCATCGTGTACTAAACATGATCCGGAGATAATGTTTCTACACAACAGTGGAACAAAATAATAGTTACTTAGTTCTAAGATAAATCCTGAAGGGAGACATAGAGGCATAATGCCGACGGCTTGAGCGGCGATCCCAGTGCCGTTCCCGACGCGCATCACGACTTCATTCTTTGCCAGCTTGCGCACCTTCTGAAGCCCCTGTATCGAGTTGCAAATGTGAGCAACCGATCCGGTATCAAATACCCAAGACTTAGAATTTTCGCTAGCAAGCAAAACGTCAATGACATTAACTTGTATAACAATTATACCTTTTCCGGTTTTCCCGGACTTCTTATCTTCCAGATACTTCTTGCAGTTTCTCTTCCAGTGTCCTGTGCCCTTGCAGTAGAAGCACTCAGTTTCATTCTTGGCTCCACCCTTAGAGTTGCTTTGGGAGCCGGTCTTACCGGCGCCCTTGCCCTTCTTTGGCTTGCCTTTCTTCTTTTTGAAACTGGCGGTTTTATTCACAAGCAACACTTGCTTGCGATTTTTCCGCAGTCCTCCTTCTGCAGTTTTCAGCATGGCGAGCACCTCTTCCGGTTCCTTCTCCATCCCAATCATGTTGTAGTTTAATACAAAACCGTCGTAAGACGGGGGGAGTGAAGAAAGCAACATGTCCATCGTATGGCCAGGTGGAAGTGGAAATTCCAGGGTTTTAAGCCTTTCAGCATAGCCAATCATTTTAACCACGTGTTCGCCAACTGAACTACCCTCAGCCATCTTGCAATCCATCAAAGCCTTCAAGATATCAAATCGTCCAGACTTTGCAGTTTCCTTGTACAGAGCATCCAATTCTCGGATCATATCACGGGGTTTATGGAATTCAAAACATTTTTGAAGGTCCGTACTCATGCAAGCTAGCCTGAGGCACTGCACTAAGTTGTGATCATCATCCTTAGTGGCCCAGACATTTTGTTCATCTTCCGGGGCCTCTAC
Organism: Thinopyrum elongatum; assembly: GCA_011799875.1. Classification (NCBI taxonomy): domain Eukaryota; kingdom Viridiplantae; phylum Streptophyta; class Magnoliopsida; order Poales; family Poaceae; genus Thinopyrum; species Thinopyrum elongatum. The sequence goes on from CM022299.1 coordinate 583,103,495, forward strand.
CGCCGGTTTAGCTGGAAGAGCATTTTCAAGCACATACAGTTTCTTAGCGCTCCTGAGGACAATCCTCAGGTTGCGGACCCAGTCTGCATAGTTGTTTCCAGTCGCAGTTAACTTCTCTTTCTCTAACATCGGGCCTAAGTTGAATGCGGTGTTGCGAGCCATTTGATCTACAACGGAAAACACAAGTTTTCACTTAGACTTTGTTTATAATGAAAATTCACTAGTGAATAAACAATTTTATTCTAAAGTGCGCTCCCACTCAAATCAATATCTCTCATAATTGATTGTGAGTGATTCAAGACCCGTGTTTTGATTGTTCGCCACGACGGTAGCATCACAGATGACGAAAATCTCAACCGGTAGGCCAGCTTGCCAATCACATATTTATGTGACTCTTGTTCATCTTTGGATGCGTGTGTTCCGAGCTCATGACTTTCATGCCTGAACGTCAAGACAACCAAGTGATCTTGCTGCGAGGTCTCAACTCACCCGCCTCACACTTCTCTAATCGTTCGTGCCCATGGTAGCATGTGACACCCCGAAGAGATAGGTGCCATGACGGTGCTACACTTGGGAGAACATTAACTACTTGATATTTTTAGTGAGAGATCACCCTAATAAAAGGCGACTACCACGCAATCAAGAAGGGTGCATCAAGAGGGATAAACATCTCAGGCAATTCAAAATAGCATGATATGGTATAGCCTCTTCTGATGGAGAAGTCTTTCATTTCTTCGTCTTCGGCATTCGCGTCGGTGTTCACCTTCGCGAAGATTGCCACCACCTTGTCGATGCACCAGATAATATTGCTATCTCCATAGCAAGATAAAATAAATGCATTACTTAAGGTTGACACGCAGGTCATTAAAGTGCAATCATATGGCTCCAGCCATCATGCCGAATCATGACACGCAGGTCATGTTAATTACATCATATAGTCATCTCATACATAATCAAATTGAATATGAGACTTGCTATACCACATCACATGCAAACCATCCTGCAAAACCAAGTTAGACGCCTCGAATCGGTTTATGCAAAATTTAATTTTACGTGGCTTCTAAGGTTTTTACTCAAACCGCAGCTACCAACGTTTATCATCAAGTATGATTATTCAAGTCGCTAGATTAACTTTCCAGGGTGTATGAAGACACGAGATAATAAAATCTTGAGCCCCATACTAAACTTCATCATACGCATGACCCCCGTGCAGATCATATCTGCATTGCGCTTTTTATCTGTGAATTTCATCTTTCCTTTAACTACGGTGGAACCCAAAGAACTGATAGCACTTCGTTGATCAATCAGGATCACGGATTGCCAGAACTTTGTAAAATTCCACCATGCCATTTCAGGATCAGAAATACGCAAATTCTAGGGAAGCAACAAGAACATCGGGTAACAGATTTCATCTGCTACCCACATAAATAATTTTCAGCAATAGATCTCATCTACTCCAAAATTATATTATGCAATACCCATACATCTCCATGTATTCTAGATCGTAACCTGCATCTACACATAGCACGGCTCTTGATGCCACTGTAGGGGAACGCGACAGAAAACAAAAAATTTCGGTATAGCGAGCACGCCCAAGACCACTATGGAGACTGCATACAAGGTTTGATCTGATCCGTACCGACTCGAAGCGCAGCGGAAGAAGAGTCGATGGAGATCGTTGGTGCAGATCCCCGCAGCTAGGATTTACAACCTCCCAACCGCGAGGATGTACTCCCTCGTCGGACAGCCCTTCGGGAGGCGGTCGGACAGTCCCCCGGATGATGTCGCGGACAGCCCTCCGGGAGGACCCTCGAAACTCGAACGGAGACTCGGACAGCCCTTCGGGAGGACACTCGAACAGCCCCTCAGGCAAAAGACCGAAACTACGACCTCTCTACGGGGTTGCACACATACGATGTCAGCTATCCGGCAGGGCTTCGCCGTCCAGAACTAGTTCCTGCCGGAACCCAGACAGCTTTTCGGCTCTACGAAACTCTTTTCGTGGGAGGGAGAGAAGAAGCCAGATAATGCATGGCATGTGTATGAGAGCAAGGGATGAGTGTGGAGGGCTGCCCCTCCACCTCTATTTATAGGAAATCCCAAGGGGTAGGGTAGTTTAACACAAAAACCCAAAATGCACATGAATGAAGTCCTTCCTCAAGGGCACAAGTGTGAAACCAAGGGACAAGTGGGGGCTCCATGGAGGAGCCCCCATGTGGCCGGCCACACCTTGTAGGGCCCCTTTTAAAAGGGGCCTTATCCTTCCATGTCATCCCTCAAAAATATCTTGGGACAAAGCCCAAAAATAATGGCTTTCCAAAAAGTAACCATAAAGCTGATATTCACTATTCATGATGACATTTTTCAGCGTCCGTTCGAACTGAAAATATTTATGTGAGCTTAGAACATTTCCAGTACCCACTAAAATAATTTTCAATGTGTTCTGGAACAATTCCAGATTAGTGATTTTCATCTGTGAAAAGCATCTGAAGTGGTTCCGGCTGCTCCGGAACATTTCCGGTTTTTCTTCCAGAAAATCCCCAGAAGTTTCCAGAATGATTCTGGCACCCTCCAAGAATTATCGGGCATGTGCCAAAACCAATTTGACTTTATGGTATCCTCTGAAACAACTTTTCAGTTTCACCGGAACTCATTCGGTGACCTCTCTCTGCGGAACTTTTCCGCTGTCCGAAACTTTTCCGGTGTCCGAAACTTTTTCGGTAATTTTCTCTCAGACTCCCTGTCTAGTATTCAGCAGATAGATGACCCTTAAGCGTGTGACCCGATAGGTTCGGTGAAGCATAGACATGACCTGGAACCCCTTCCGATCAATGCTCAACATCGGAGCCATGGACACCCATATTGACCCCTATACCCACACGAATGAATATTCGAGTGAACCTCCAGTTGCCGTGTGCTATTCCTGTTGCTTCGCGATATGTCACAAACACCCGAGGTGAGATTTATTGCATTCCTGTGGATCAACAATTTGTCCATCATGCAAGTTACCTCGTTACCGGTTTTGTTCTCTTTTCTCATTTTCGTGTTCCGGCATCCCGGTGATCAAATCACAAGGTGTCTGGCCAGACGATGATGGATACCGTAACACCGAGAGGGCCCGAGTATATCTCTCCATCGCCGGAGGAGCAAATCCCAATCTTGAGCTATCTCGTTACTTGCCATACTTTTCCGTGAACCCGTAAGCCGCCGTAATAGCCACCCAGTTACGGACGACGTTTAACAAACCCCAAAGTTCACGAAGCAAGTATGAAGGAACTCGAAACTCTCATGGTCTATGGAATTATGCAAACATTAACCTCTCTGTGTTATAAACCATTAACTTGTGACGAATGCATCTCATAGCATAACATCAATTTGGGTCAATTCAACACAAGTGTTCTACCAACAATTTGTGCCCTCAAAATTTGCCGGCATAGACATGCCCATGATTAGGAAAACAGGATCATCATGCAATACTCGAGCCAGTCATAGAGGCTTGACCAGGAATACATTTTTTCGTTTATTATCCCACACGTGCACATGAGTTTCCCTCCAAGCCTCTTTTTATTGTAGACTCGAGAATCATTGCAGTTATAGCATGGAACATAAACTTTCATTACAAACCAGGAGATACAAAATAACTGATATTACTGCCTCTAGGGCATATCTCCTACAACCACGCAGGTGCTTGCCAGGCTGGTAGGCTAGTTGCTGTGCTGGAGCGGTGGCAGGGCAGCAGAACCTTGCTGTGTGTGAGCCTTGTCGCAGCCGCGCAAATGTCCCACGGCAAGAATCTTGCCGGGGCCTTGCGAACGTCCCCGGCAAGAGCCTTGCTGGGAACTTGCCTTCTGTTCTTCACAAATATCTGCATGCCACCATGCAGGCGCCCCTGGATCTTGGTCTTGACATTGTCGATGGTGTTAGAGCTCTCAACCTCAAGGGTGGTGGTCTTGCTGAGGCTTCACAAACCATCCCGGCAAGGAGCTTGCCGGGGCATGCAAACCACCGCGGCAAGAATCTTGCCGGGGGCTCAGCTTGTCTTCTGCTCTCTGATTACTGGCTCGGATGCCGTCTTGGTCGTCTTGCATTTTGCCTCCAGCTGTCCCCGTCAAGCCTTGCCGCGGGCGCGGCTGCAACTGCCCATGCACAAGTATGGGGTACCAAAAGGGCCCAAACTTTTAGTACACCGACAAGGTAGGTAGTGATAAATCATCAGTATTTTGTCTTCTGGAGTACTACATGATAGTTTTTGTATGAAACGAAAAATAGGGCCACTCAACTTTGGGGCAAAAGCAATCCATCACCACTTCTGAAATCGATTTGTCTATTCTGTTCATTATTATGCTGCTCAGTTCAGTTTGTGTAATGTATTCATAGCAGAGCCTGTGTAATGTATTCATAGCAGAGCCTGAACATTTGGTGTCATTGCCTTCCTTTCCTGCCGATGGGGAAGCTGAAGGCCGTTTCTCCGACGGCTACTCCTCGAGGTATGAAACCTTTGTCACTGTCTCTTGCCTGAAGCTTTGAATTTGTGCCTTGCTCAGTTTCTCTCCCCTCATGTCGCTATTGTGTGGTTTCAAGTCAGAACAGGCGCCGTGAGAAGCCCAAAAGGCCGGTGCTTGACGACGATCTTCCTGACTCTTCAGGTTTGGTTTTCGTTACTGTGTTCTCTCTTTGGCAGATAGTGGCAATATACATATATAATAACAGTTCAGTAGGCGTTAATTCCTAGTGCTTCGATTTCCTCCTCACTTGTTTCGTGCTAAAATTATTATGTGGAATTGTATGCTGGTGCTTGGTGAAGCCTTGCGTTCTAGAGGAAAATGAGTAAATGACAACGCAATTTCTGGGTTCAGTTGTTTAGTTTCTACTTAGAAGCTGAGGTACCATGGTAGTTCTGGCTAGAAAGTGGTACATAGTAGAAAAATGTCTGGGCATACTTCAAAAAGAATTTATTTCCACGACAATGGCTAGTACTGGAGCCATCCATTTCCACGACAAATTTTCCGTTTCGACAATTTTTTAAAATCACAAAATTCCAAAGGGAAAATAGAGTTTCTGGACGTTTTAGACGTTTTTAGGGTTTATGGCTAGGGTTTAGATTTCATAGTTTAGGGTTTGGTTTTATGGTTTGAACCTTTAGTGTTTACTGTTTAGAATAGAGTTTCAGACGTTTTAAGTCCCGGGTACAGGGTTTAGGACAATTTTTTAAAATCACAAAATTCTAAAGGGAAAATAGAGTTTTTGGATGTTTTAGACGTTTTAGGGTTTAGGGCTAGGGTTTAGATTTCCAAGTTTAGGGTTAGGTTTTAGGGTTTGAACCTTTAGTATTTACTGTTTAGAATAGAGTTTCGGACATTTTAAGTCCCGGGTTTAGGGTTTTCAGAGTTCATTTGTAGTGTTTTTCAATTTCAGGCTAATTTAGCTCAAATAATCATTAAATGAATGAAAAAAAAATATCAAATGAAGTCAAAAAGGGTTGAAATTTAAGGATGTGGCTTTGAATGGTTCATATTGAACACACAAAAATTCTGGAGTTGAAATAAGATTAAAAAAATGAAATGTCTTTGTAACAGCTGAGTTTTCGTCCGAAACCCTGTTACTTCAAAAGAGATGGTCTAGTTTGTACACGATGTGCATCCAGTTTTTGCCATAACCCTCTCAACTTTTTAGCACAAGCTATTTGGGAGAAATGATGGTACCATGCCATGTTTCAGGGTTTTCAGAGTTCATTTGTAGTGCTTTTGAATTTCAAGCTAGTTCAGCTCAAAGAATCATTAAATGCATGGAAAAATAGCAAGTGAAGTCAAAAAGGGTTGAAATTTAAGGATGCGGCTTTGAATGGTTCATATTGAACACACAAAAATTCTTCAGTTAATATAAGTTTAAAAAAATGAAATGTGGTCAAACTATGGTCAAACAACTTGTTCAATAAATATTAGTGTTAATAAATAATTATTGTTTTTTAGAATAATAATTTCAAACTCAAACGGTGAAGCGTGTGACATCATGGTCACATTTTTCTGATAATAATGGATATATTATTTGTCAAATTTCGATTTACAGATTTAAAGATATTAAATGAATAATTGGCATAATAATAATAATATTATTGTCAGGAAAACAAAAAGCGCAGACTTGGAAACTGGGGGAGATAGAACCTAAAAGTTAAGTGTGCTCGGGCTGGAGTAGTGAGAGGATGGGTGACCGGCCGGGAAGTTAGACGATTTGAAATGAGTGCTGAATAGAGATTAGAGATTAAATTCTGAAGCAGTGAGGAGGGGTTTCTTTGTTTTTTCATGGGTTTCTTTGTTTTTTGTGTGTTTTCTTTGATTTCTCATCGGTTTTCTTTGTTTTTTCGATTTCCACTAGGTTTTTCCTTTTCTTCTTTTTTTCTTATATTTCAGTTTATTTCTCTGTTTTATTTTATATTTCTTGTTTCTTTGTTTTCTTTTCTTTTTTGTTTTTTCTTGGCGTTCAGTACACATTCAACATTTTTTGTATACATCAGAAACAATTTTTATATCCGTGTTTAACATTTTTAAATACAAAATTAATATATTTTGAAATCTTATATATTTTGAAGTCTACTTTCCGTGCACATTGTACATTTTTGGTTTATATCTAATACAATTTTCTAATACGCCTTTAACATTTTTCAAATACAAATTTAATATTTTTGAATACATGGTCAACATTTTTTCTACACACATCTGTAAACTATTTCAAATTCTTGATTAATATTTTTCAAATACAAGATTAACATTTTCTAATACATGGTCAACATTTTTCTACACACATCTAACATATTTATTCAAATGGTTGATTAACTATTCAAGTACAAGATTAACATTTTTTATGCACTATTGACATTTTTTCTATACACATTAAAAAAAATTAAATGCTTAATCAACATTTTTTCCAATGCTTGATTAACATTTTTTTAAATAAATGGTCAACTTTTTCTATACATATTGTATATATTTTTATACATTTTTTGTTGACATGGTCAACATTTATTCTACTCACATTTAACATTTTTCAAATGCATGATTAACATTTTTGGAAACATAATGTAAACTACATTTTTGTAATATACATGTTTAGAATTTTGGGTAGTGTAAACAAAACTGAAAAAGGAAACCAAAAAACAAAAAAAAACGTGAAAAAACCGAGAAAAAAAGCGAGGTTTTGGCCTCCAGCGCAACTGGGCCGGCCCATCTCGCTCTGCTCCGGGTGACGAGAATATGTGCCGCTGGATGGCCCGGAGGCCGATTCGACTGGCCGAGTCGTTTTTGCGACCCCATACCCTTGCCCCCCGCCCCATCCCGACTCCTCCTCTTTTGCCGTCGTCGCCGCCGCCAATGCCGGTCCGTCGACCCCAGCACGAATGCAGGTAAGCCCTCTCCAATATCCTCTACGCTGCTCCCTCCTCCTCTCCGCTGCCTCCCCTTTTCCACTCTCCTCCGGTGACCTGCACCCTCTCGTGACCCGCTCCTCTTTCTTGTCTGCCGCAGGTAGCACTGTACCGGCCGACCTCCCCTGCTGCCGTTCAACCTCCTCTGCTCCCATTCGACTTCCCCTGCTGCAAGGAGATTAACACTAAGAAAATTCGCTAGACTATTTAGACACTGTAATATGTATGTATCTGCAGGAATTAATCATATATTTTGGAAATGATTTCCTACATTAGAGGTAGTGAGCTATATATACGGTGCCATGAGTGTATAGGTAGGTAGTGATAAATCATCATGTTTTGGAGTTTTGGTGTTTTGGAGTACTACATGATAGTTTTTGTATGAAACGAAAAATAGGGCCACTCAACTTTGGGGCAAAAGCAATCCATCGCCACTTCTGAAATCGATTTGTCTACTCTGTTCATTATTATGCTGCTCAGTTCAGTTTGTGTAATGTATTCATAGCAGAGCCTGAACATTTGGTGTCATTGCCTTCCTTTCCTGCTGATGGGGAAGCTGAAGCCCGTTTCTCCAATGGCTACTCCTCGAGGTATGAAACCTTTGTCACTGTCTCTTGCCTGAAGCTTTGAATTTGTGCCTTGCTCAGTTTCTCTCCCCTCATGTCGCTGTTGTGTGGTTTCAGGTCAAAAGAGGCGCCGTGAGAGGCCCAAAAGGCCGGTGCATGACGACGATCTTCCTGACTCTTCAGGTTTGGTTTTCGTTACCGTGTTCTCTCTTTGGTAGACAGTGGCAATATACATATATATTAACAGTTCAGTAGGCGTTAATTGCTAGTGCTTCGATTTCCTCCTCACTTGTTTCATGCTAAAATTATTATGTGGAATTGTATGCTGGTGCTTGGTGAAGCCTTGCGTTCTAGAGGAAAATGAGTAAATGACAACGCAATTTCTGGGTTCAGTTGTTTAGTTTCTACTAAGAAGCTGAGGTACCGTGGTAGTTCTGTCTAGAAAGTGGTACATAGTAGAAAAATGTCTGGGCATACTTCGAAAAGAATTTATTTCCACGACAATGGCTAGTACTGGAGCCATCCATTTCCACGACAAGTTTTCCTTTTCGACAATTTTTTAAAATCACAAAATTCCAAAGGGAAAATAGAGTTTTTGGACGTTTTTAGGGATTATGGCTAGGGTTTAGATTTCAGAGTTTAGGGTTAGGTTTTATGGTTTGAACCTTTAGTGTTTACTGTTTAGAATAGAGTTTCAGACGTTTTAAGTCCCGGGTTTAGGGTTTAGGACAATTTTTTAAAATCACAAATTCCAAGGGAAAATAGAGTTTTTGGACGTTTTATACGTTTTAGGGTTTAGTGCTAGGGTTTAGATTTTCAAGTTTAGGGTTAGGTTTTAGGGTTTAAACCTTTAGTGTTTACTGTTTAGAATAGAGTTTCAGACGTTTTAAGTCCCGGGTTTAGGATTTCAGAGTTCATTTGTAGTGCTTTTCAATTACAGGCTAATTTAGCTCAAATAATCATTAAATGCATGAAAAAAATATCAAATAAAGTCAAAAAGGGTTGAAATTTAAGGATATGGCTTTGAATGGTTCATATTGAACACACAAAAATTCTGGAGTTGAAATAAGATAAAAAAATAAAATGTCTTTGTAACAGCTGAGTTTTCATCCGAAACCCTGTTACTTCGAAAGAGATGGTCTAGTTTGTACACGAAGTGCATCCAGTTTTTGTCATAACCCTCTCAACTTTTTAGCACAAGCTATTTGGGTGAAATGATGATACCATGCCAAGTTTCCAGGTTTTCAGAGTTCATTTGTAGTGCTTTTCAATTTCAGGCTAGTTTAGCTCAAAGAATCATTAAATGCATGAAAAAATAGCAAATGAAGTCAAAACGGGTTGAAATTTAAGGATGTGGCTTTGAATGGTTCATATTGAACACACAAAATTTCTTCAGTTAATATAACTTTAAAAAATGAAATGTGGTCAAACTGTGTTCAAACTACTTATTCAATAAATATTAGTGTTACAAAATAATTATTGTTTTTTAGAATAATAATTTCAAACTCAAACGGTGAAGCGTGTGACATGATGGTCACATTTTTCTGATAATAACGGATATAATATTTGTCAATTTTGATTTACAGATTAAAGATATAAATGAAAATGGCATAATAATAATAATATTATTACCTATTTATTTTCATTGAAATTCAATATTATATTACTTATTTTATTTTAACTTTTTTTATTATTTTGTATTTTTTGATTTTTTTTTTAGAATTTTGATTTTTTTGTAATTTTTTCCTTTTTTTGAAGTATTTTTTAGTTTTTAAATTAATCATTGTTGTTTGATAATCATTGTTGTTTATTTTAATAATTGTTTGGAATTCAAAATATTAAATCATGTGACATAAAGACCTAAGAGTTAACAGGATTGATAGCTTACTATTGTCAGGAAAACAACAAGTGCAGACTTGGAAACTAGGGGAGATAGAACCTGAAAGTTAAGCATGCTCAGGCTGGAGTAGTGAGAGGATGGGTGACCAGCAGGGAAGTTAGACGATTTGGAATTAGTGCTGATTAGAGATTAAATTCTGAAGAAGTAGGAGGGTTTTCTTTGTTTTTGTGGTGTTTTCTTTTTTGATTTTTCATCGGTTTTCTTTATTTTTTCTGTTTTCACCTAGGTTTTTCTTTTCTTCTTTTTTTCTTATATTTTTGTTTTTCTTTCTCTGTTTTATTTGATTTTTCTTGTTTCTTGTTTCCTTTTCTTTTTTGTTTTTTCTTGGCGTTCATTACACATTCAACATTTTTTGTATACATAGAAACAATTTTATATACGTGTTTAACATTTTTAAATACAAAATTAATATATTTTGAAATCTTAATTTTTTGAAGTCTACTTTACGTGCACATTGTACATTTTTGGTATTATCTAATACAATTTTGTAATACGCCTTTAATATTTTCAAATACAAGTAAAATATTTTTTGAATACATGGTCAACATTTTTTCTACACACACTGTTAACATTTTTCAAATTCTTGATTAATATTTTTCAAATACGAGATTAACATTTTCTAATACATGGTCAACATTTTCTGCACACATCTAACATATTTATTCAAATGATTGATTAACTATTCAAGTACAAGATTAACATTTTTAATACACTATTGACATTTTTTCTGTACACATTTAAAAAAATTAAATGCTTAATCAACATTTTTTCCAATGCTTGATTAACATTTTTTTAAATACATGGTCAACTTTTTCTATACATATTGTATATATTTTTATATATTTTTTGTTGACAGGGTCAACATTTATTCTACACACATTTAACATTTTTCAAATGCATGATTAACATTTTTGGAAACATAATGTAAACTACATTTTTGTAATATACTGTTTAGAATTTTTTGCAGTGTAAACAAAAGTGAAAAAGGAACCCAAAAAAACGAAAACAAAAAACGTGAAAAAACCCCGAAAAAAAGCGAGGCTTTGGCCTCCAGCGCACTGGGCCGGGCCATCTCGCTCTGCTCCGGGTGACGAGAATATGTGTCGCTAGATGGCCCGGAGGCCGATTCGACTGGCCGTGTCATTTTTGCGACCCCATACCCTTGCCCCCCACCCCATCCCGTCTCTCCTCTTTGTCGTCGCCCCGCCGCCGGTCCGTCGACCCCAGCACGGACACAGGTAAGCCCTCACCAATACCTCTCGTTGTTCCCTCCTCCTCCTCCGCTACCTCCCCTTTTCCACTCTCCTCCGGCGACCTGCACCCTCTCGTGACCCGCTCCTCTCTTATGTCTGCCGCAGGTAGCACTGTACGGCCGACCTCCCCTGCTGCCGTTCAACCTCCTCTGCTCCCATTCGACTTCCCCTGCTGCAAGGTGATAACACTGAAGAAAATTCGCTAGACTATTTAGACACTGATATGTATGTATCTGCAGGAATTAATCATTATTTTTGGCAATGATTTGCTGCATTAGAGGTAGTGAGCAATATATAGAGGTGCCATGGTGTATAGGTAGGTAGTGATAATCATCATGTTTTGGTGTTTTTGGGTACTACATGATAGTTTTTTGTATGAAACGAAAAATAGGGCCACTCAAATTTGGGGCAAAAGCAACCATCGCCACTTCTGAATTGATTTGTCTATTCTGTTCATTATTATGCTGCTCAGTTCAGTTTGTGTAGTGTATTCATAGCAGAGCCTGAACATTTGGGTGTCATTGCCTTCCTTCCTGCCGATGGGGAAGCTGAAGCCCGTTTCTTCTCCTGACGGCTACTCCTCAAGGCATGAAACCTTTGTCACTGTCTCTTGCCTGACCTGAATTTGTGCCTTGCTCAGTTTCTCTCCCCTCATGTCGCTGTTGTGTGGTTTCATGTCAGAAGAGCGCCGTGAGAAGCCCAAAAGGCCGGTACTTGACGACGATCTTCCTGACTCTTCAGGATTGGTTTTCGTTACTGTGTTCTCTCTTTTGGCAGACTATGGCAACATACACATATAATAACAGTTCAGTAGGCGTTAATTGCTAGTGCTTCTTCGATTTCCTCCTCCCTTGTTTCGTGCTAAAATTATTATGTGGAATTGTATGCTGGTGCTTGGTGAGCCTTGTGTTCTAGAGGAAAATGAGTAAATGACAATGCAATTTCTGGGTTCATTTGTTTAGTTTCTACTTAGAAGCTAAGGTACCGTTGTAGTTTCTAGCTAGAAAGTTGGTACATAGTAGAAAAATGTCGGGCATACTTCGAAAAATTATTTCCACGACAATGGCTAGTACTGGAGCAATCCATTTCAACGACAAGTTTTCCGTTTCGACAATTTTTAAAATCACAAAATTCCAAAGGAAAATAGAGTTTTAGGACGTTTTAGACGTTTTTAGGGTTATGGCTAGGGTTAAGATTTCATAGTTTAGGGTTAGGTTTTATGGTTTGAACCTTTACTTGTTTACTGTTTAGAATAGAGTTTCGGACGTTTTAAGTCCTGGGTTTAGGGTTTAGGACAATTTTTTAAAATCAAAAATTCCAAGGGAAAATAGAGTTTTTGGACGTTTTAGACGTTTTAGGGTTTAGGGCTAGGGTTTAGATTTCCATGTTTAGGGTTAGGTTTTGGGTTTGAACCTTTAGTGTTTACTGTTTAGAATAGAGTTTTGACGTTTTAAGTCCGGGTTTAGGGTTTCAGAGTTCATTTGTAGTGCTTTTCAATTTCAGGCTAATTTAGCTCAATAATCATTAATGCATGAAAAAAATATCAAATGAAGTCAAAAAGGGTTGAAATTTAAGGTGTGGCTTTGAATGGTTCATATCGAACGACAAATTCTGGAGTTGAAATAAAATTAAAAAATAAATTGTCTTTGTAACAGCTGAGTTTTCATCCGAAACCCTGTTACTTCGAAAGAGATGGTCTAGTTTGTACATGAGGTGCATCCAGTTTTTGCCATAACCCTCTCAACTTTTTAGCACAAGCCATTTGGGTGAAATGATGATCACATGCCAAGTTTCAGGGTTTTCAGAGTTCATTTGTAGTGCTTTTCAATTTCAGGCTAGTTTAGCTCAAAGAATCATTAAATGCATGAAAAATAGCAAATGAAGTCAAAAGGGTTGAAATTTAAGGATGTGGCTTTGAATGGTTCATATTGAACACACAAAAATTCTTCAGTTATATATTTAAAAAATAAATGTGGTCAAACTCTGGTCAAACGTGGTCAAACTAATTATTCAATAAATATTAGTATACAAACATTATTGTTTTTTAGAATAATAATTTCAAACTCAAACGGTGAAGCGTGTGACATCATCGTCACATTTTTCTGATAATAATGGATATAATATTTGTCGAATTTTGATTTACAGATTTAAAGATATTAAATGAATAAATGGCATAATAATATTATTATTATAACTTATTTTATTTTCATTGAAATTCAATATTATTATTACTTATTTTATTTTGAACTTTTTGTATTATTTTAGATTTTTTGATTTTTTTTTTTGGAGATTTTTTTGAGATTTTTTAATTTTTTCCTTTTTTTTTGAAGTATTTTTGAGTTTTTAAATTAATCATTGTTTGTTTGTTTTAATAATTGTTTGGAACTCAAAATATTAAATCATGTGACATCAAGACCTAAGGGCTAACTGGATTGATAGCTTACTATTGTCAGGAAACAACAAGTGCAGACTTGGAAATTGGGGAGAAGAGCTGAAGTTAAGCATACCTGAATGAGTAAAGATGGTGACGCATGCAGGGAGAGGGGTATGTAGACGATTTGGAATGAGTGCTGATTAAGATTAGAGATTAAATTCTAAAGCATGTGAGGAGGGGTTTCTTGTTTTTCATGGGTTTCTTTTTTTTGTGTGTTTTCTTTGATTTTCATCGGTTTTCCTTGTTTTTTTCGGTTTTCATCAGGTTTTTTCCTTTTCTTCTTCTTTTTTCTTATATTTTTGTTTTCTTTCTTTCTTTCTGGTTATTTGTTTTCTTGTTTCTTTCTTTGTTTCCTTTTCTTTTTTGTTCTTTTCTTGCCGTTCAGTACACATTCAACATTTTTTGTATACATCAGAAACAATTTTTATATACATGTTTAACATTTTAAAATACAAAATTATATATTTTGAAATCTTATATTTTTTGAAGTCTACTTTCCGTGCACATTGTACATTTTTGGTATATATCTAATACATTTTTCTAATACGCCTTTAACATTTTTCAAATACCAGTTTATATTTTTTTGAATACATGGTCAACTTTTTTCTACACACATCTCTTAACATTTTCAATCTGGATTAATATTTTCAATACAACATATTACATTTTCTAATACACGGTCCCATTTTCATAAACACATCTAACTATTATTCAAATGGTTGATTATGCATTTTCTACGAATTACATTTTTAATACTATGACATTTTTTCTATACACATTATAAAAAAATTAAATGCTTAATCAACTTTTTTTCCAAGTTGATTACATTTTTAAATACATGGTCAACTTTTCTAATATTGTATATTTTTTTATACATTTTTTGTTGACATGGTCAACATTTATTCTACACACATTTAACATTTTTCAAATGCATGATTAACATTTTTGGAAACATAATGTAACACTACATTTTTGTAACATACATGTTTAGAATTTTTGGTAGTATAAACAAAGTGAAAAAGGAAACCAAAAAAACAAAAACAAAAACATGAAAAAACCCCGAAAAAAAGCGAGGCTTTCGCCTCCAGCGCACCTAGGCCGGCCCATCTCGCTCTGCTCCGGGTGACGAAATATGTGCCCGCTGGATGGCCCGAAGGCCGATTCGACTGGCCGAGTCATTTTTTGCGACCCATACCCTTGCCCCCCCCCCATCCCACCGCCGCCGCCGGTCCGTCGACCCCAGCACGGACGCAGGCAAGCCCTCTCCAATATCCTCTGCGCTGCTCCCTCCTCTCCGCTGCCTCCCTTTTCCACTCTCCTCCGGCGACCTGCACCTCTCGTGACCCGCTCCTCTCTATTTCTGCCGCAGGTAGCACTGTACCGGCCGACCTCCCCTGCTGCCGTTCAACCTCCTCTGCTCCCATTCGACTTCCCCTGCTGCAAGGTATTAACACTGAAAAATTCGTTAAGACTATTTAGACATTGTAATATGTATGTATCTGCAGGAAGTATCATATATTTTGGCAATGATTTGCTACATTAGAGGTAGTGAGCAATATATAGACGGTGCCATGTGTGTATAGGTACGTATGTGATAAATCATCATGTTTTGGTGTTTTGGAGTACTACATGATAGTTTTTGTATGAAACGAAAAATAGGCCACTCACTTTGGGGCAAAAGCAATCCATCGCCACTTCTGAAATCGATTTGTCTATTCTGTCATTATTATGCTGCTCAGTTCAGTTTGTGTAATGTATTCTAGTAGAGCCTGAACATTTGGTGTCATTGCCTTCCTTCCTGCCGATGGGGAAGCTAAGCCCGTTTCTCTCCACGGCTACTCCTCGGTATGAAACCTTTGTCACTGTCTCTTGCCTGAAGCTTTGAATTTGTGCATTGCTCAGTTTCCTCTCCCTCATGTCGCTATTGTGTGGTTTCAGGTCAGAAGAGACGCCGTGAGAAGCCCAAAGGCCGGTGCTTGACGACGATCTTCTTGACTCTTCAGGTTTGGTTTTCATTACTTGTTCTCTCTTGGCAGAGATAGTGGCAATATACATATATAATAACAGTTCAGTAGGCATTAATTGCTAGTGCTTTGATTTCCTCCTCACTTGTTTCGTGCTAAAATTATTATGTGGAATTGTATGCTGGTGCTTGGTGAAGCCTTGCGTTCTAGAGGAAAATGTGTAAATGACAACGCAATTTCTGGGTTCAGTTGTTTAGTTTCTACTTAGAAGCTGAGGTACCGTGGTAGTTCTGGCTAGAAAGTGGTACATATTAGAAAAATGTCTGGGCATATTTCAAAAGAATTTATTCCACGACAATGCTAGTACTGGAGCCATCCATTTCCACAACAGTTTCCATTTTGACAATTTTTTAAATCACAAAATTCCAAAGGGAAATAGAGTTTTTGGACGTTTTAAGACGTTTTTAGGGTTTATGGTGTCGGCGTCCTGGGACCGGGGGTGCCCAGACTTGCCTGCCTGCGGCCCATGGCATGGCTCCATCACGGCCTGGTATGGCCCAGCTTCAGCAACAACAACTAAGGACCCTCGCGAGGGGCCAAGCCTCGCGAGGCGGATGACACCAAGACCTCCACGAGGGGCGGCCTCCCCAGGCTGGCTCCCGAGAGCGTGAGATATCAATGCAAGCTGCACCTCGCGAGGTTCACCTGACGTGAGCCGTGACAACCAAGACCAGGCGGGCACCAGCGGGTGCAGTGTACCAGTTTCCCCCTTTGGTGCCAAGGAGGCAAGCGCAGGCGCGGAGTCCCAGGAATCAAGGAAAGGTATCCATATCGTGCAACAAGACCAGGACCGCCAGGACGGCAGGACAGAGGTCATCGCGGAGCCCACTACAGCGTCACCACCGAGCTTTTGCAGGCGAAGACTACTTTTGTCAGGAAACTTGTACTAGTTGTCCCTCCCTTCGAATTTGGCCTTGTGGGATCCCTTCCCGCCTACATTTGGGAAGAGGACCAAGGTCACTATAATAGGACTTAGCCACCACCATAGAAGGGAACTCGGATGGATCCATTTTACCTTCACCACCTCACCAGCTCACGAGCTCAAGAACCAAGACACCTCGCCTCCTGAGGTCGTTCACCCCTGTACTAGTTCATCCTCAGCCGTCGAGGCAATCCACCCCAAAGCTGGAGTAGGGTATACACCACAGGTGGCCCGAACTAGGGTAAACTGCTGTGTCCCTTGTCCCTTGGGTTCATCGAGCTAGGCCGTGGGATCGTTGAACAGGCAGACTAGGGAGGGAGAGTTCTTCACAACGCCCCAAGTTCGAACCTCTCAAGGTCTGCGGAACCCCGAATCCGACATTTGGCATGCCAGGTAGGGTGCGTCGGAGCCTTTCTCCCCGTCGGTCGACCCGCCCGCTGCTCCACCGCTTCCATGGCTGACGCCTGTCGAGCCCGGTGCTGAGCGTCGGGCTGCCCTCGCCGCTCGTCGCACCAAAACACGCCGTTGCGGGCCTCCCCGCCATTCTCATCTCTCTGCTAACGCCCCACCAGCCCGGCACAGACAGCACTCTCTCTTCCTCCCTCCTTGTCGTCGTTATGGCGCACGCCACTCCGTCGCTGACTCCGCTGGTTCTGTCGTCGTCTCACCTCGTCCCGGGCCGGCGGACGGCGCAAGCTTCGGTGCTCATGGCGCCACGAGCTCGTTGCTCTACCCCGCACCGTCGCGACTTTCTACGAGACTGGCTCGACGCATCGCCCGAGCTTGTCAGCGCCGCAGGGGGCTCTACCTGCGCCGTCTGTTCTCGCTTGCCATCGCCCACCACCTACCCTGGCGTGCGACGTAGCCCAAGCGTATCCCATCCACCACCCCACCACCCTCCCCACAAGATATCTCCGTCCTTCTCCAAGGTCTCCCCGACCTTGACCCCCTTCAGGCCGACCTCGCCGAAGAAGCAAGCTGCCAGAGATCCATCGCCGCAAGAAGATGCTCAGCGCTCCCAGCGCCCCCACGCCAAGACCGTGTACCGCCTGTGGTGGTGGCGGGTGAGCGCCAAGATCAAGCTCCGCTCCATGTTGGCTCCTGTAACCACTGCGTGCTGCCGAGCCTTCACTCCTCCCGAGCTACGCCAGCGTCGTCTGGCCAGGAATGCAGCCCACCTGCCTTCACGCTACGACGGCACCCTGACCCTGCTGAGTTCCCCATGGCATCGAGGCGGCCAACGGTGATGAGAAGGTCATGGCAAACTGGTCCCCATGGCTCTCAAGGATGGCGCGCGCTCATGGCTCCTGAACCTGCCCGCAGGATCGATCTCCTGCCTGGGGCGAGATGCGCGAGCGTTTCGTCGCCAACGTCCATGGCACCCGCGACCGTCGCCCTGCCATGGGCGACCTGCGACGTATCAGGCGCAGCTAGGAGAAACCCTACAGAAGTACATCCAGTGCTTCACCAGCGTAGTCTCAAGATTCCCAAGGGTCGGATGAGGCCATCATCTCAGCATTCTCTGATGGCGTCCCGCGATGTCAAGATGAAGGAGGAGCTCGCCATACACGAAGACCTGTGCATGACTCTGGAGATGTTCAACATGGCGACCAAGTGCACAGAGCTGAGAAGGCATGCCTCTCCCTCCTCGAGCTCCCAGCGGCCGACCCAGAAGACAAGAAAGCCAAGGCCAAGGGCGTGAAACGCAGGGGGCGCCGTGCTTGCGGCTGAAACCAGAAATGAAGCGCGGCTGCGACCACCCGAGTCATCCAAGGGCAGTCGTCCGTTCTGCATCTTCCACAACGTACACAGCCACAAAACCAACAACTGCCGTGAGCTCAGGCCATCCGCGATGGGCGCCTCGGTCGACGCCCCGAGCGCAACGATCGAGGCTACGGCCCGGATGGAGGCCGAGGTGGAGACGCTGGGATGACCGCGGGCCTCACAGGAGTGGCGTGAACCAGCCTCGTGAGGACTGTTGGTAGGGCCAGCCTCGTGAGAACCGCTGGCAGGGGCCCAGCCTCGCGAGGGCGCCTGAGGGATCAGCCTCGTGAGGACCGTCTCAGGGAACGCCGGCCTCCCCTCCGCTGCCACCACCACCAAGAAGGAACGATGACCACCACACAGGATGATGGGGGCTGGGGGCTTCCCAGGAGCCCTGCAACCGTCGCTTGCGTCCTAGGCGGTGCTCAGGCCCCACCTCCCAGCGCGTCTTCAAGCAGTTTCGCCCATAAGGTGAACGCGGCTCTCCCCAGGCTCGAGGCCACACGACCCGCTCGGTGGTCCAAGTGCGTCATCACCTTCACTCGTCAGACCCTCAGTGCGCGGCAACCGTCGGCGCCCTCCCGATGCTCTGCTCTCCCGTCATCAGCAACTGTCCTCGTCACCAAGACCCTCATTGATGGTGGGGCGGGGCTCAATGTCCTTTCCATCAAAACTTCGATCGCCTCCAAGTGCCCAATCAGTTGGCAGCCCACCAAGCCCTTCTCAGGAGTGACCGACGGCTCCACCACCCCGATAGGGCAGATCCGCCTCCCTGTCACCTTCGGCCAGCGGGACAACTACCGCACCGAGCTCATCGACTTCGACATCGCCCACATACGTCTTCCGTACAATGCCATCCTGGGTACCCCAGCCCTGGCAAAATTCATGGCGGTGACTACATCATGGCTACAATTCCTCAAACCAGGGGTAAGAACCGCGACATCATCACGATCGCCTGGCGAGGAAAAGGACGCGGTGCTCTCTCAGCGCGCCTACCAGGCCGCGGCGTGGTTGAGGACCCAGACAGGAAGGCACCACATACCCTCCGAGCTATCCCCAAGAAGAAGAAACAGCTGCTCCGCCAAGAGTCTCAGAGAACAGTGTCTCCACCGGCACTACCTCAGGACCAGCGCCCTCGAATAGGGCGCCCCCTCTCTTTGCATAGGAGGCGCGCCCGATGCCCCTCTTAGGCTGGCGTTAGGGGCTCTCCTCTGAGGGCCTCTGAACTAGCCAACACCCACGAAGGAGGCGCTCGGGCACAGCGTGGAGGCGTGCCTTCAACACGCGCTTTTTCGCCAAAGGGCACAAGGCCGAGGTGCCTGGTGCTCCGGAGTTCGTCATCAAGGCAACCGAGGAGCTTCAAGAGGCAAGAAGCCATGCGCGCGACCACCGCCCCCACCCGGCTCGGCTCCTTGTCCTGGCGAGGACAGTAAGCTGCGCGTTTGCAATCACTACCTCGGGCTCACACAAGGGGCGCGTCTCAGGAGTCTTCTGGCCATCGCTGTGGTCGGTGCGAGGCCCCTCTTCACAGCTACGTTCACATGCCAAATACGGCCTGCCGACGCGGCTGTCACCTTCCAGCACCACCTGCTGCGCGTCCTGGCGGCTCAGGAGACCAGGCACCAGGCGGTCCTGGTGGAGTGGCGACGGTTTCTCCGTGAGCCCCTCTAGCCTCCAGAGCCTCCCGAGGTTTCAGGACCCAGGCGACTCGTGAGGAGCGACCTTCTTCACTTACCCGACGTCTCTCAGCAACGGTACCCAGGTGACATTTTCCAATTTATTCAGTTGGGGGCGCCCGCGGGCTGCATCATCCCCAAGCCGTGTGCGTCCGTCCCTGTGGCACGTATCGCTTTGCATCTATCGGACTAGCCTTATCCTTGCCATCGGTCGCTTTATGATTTCATCTGCCTTCCGGTACTTCGTTGCCATGAATTGTCGTACGCCCTTGCAAGCCCACCCACGACCGCCTCATGATTAAGGGCTGGCACGGCGTCTGTGCTCGGGTCTGTCCCTGCAGCGTCGCTAAAACCCAAGAGACTGAGCTCTGGCTCACGGGCCAGCTCTCTGTGTACGTCAACTCCCATGTTCCTTGGTGCCTGTCCTCGCATGAGCTAATCGCGGGCGGATGAGTGAGGGCGCGCGATGTGGTGCCTCGTCACCACGGGAGCCGCGTGCCGGCTGTCTTCTTCTGAGACATACCGCATGAGAGACTGGGCACGGCGTCTGTGCTCGGGTCCGTTTCCTGCAGCGTCGATAAACCCAACGGCTGAGCTCTGTCTGGCGGGTCGGCCCCCGTTCACGTCACTCCTAGGGTCTGTTGGTGCTTGGCCTTCTCATGTGGTAACCTCAGGAGATTCACTCGGCGCAGGTTGCCTACCATCTCGCAGGATCATTACAAGTGCTCTCAATCAGACAGGCGCAACCCGCCTTGAGGTAGGGCCCCGTGGAGTCCCGCGCTGGCTCACGGGTGCCCAACACACCTCCTCCATCCCTGTCGTGCAAGCCATTGTGTCAGGGAGGGTGTACATGCCCCGGGCTCTCCTCAGAAGGGAGCCCCTCCCACGTACCAGTGGAAGCACCATGCCAATTTCAGGGTTTTCAGAGTTCATTTGTAGTGCTTTTCAATTTCCAGCTAGTTTAGCTCAAAGAATCATTAAATGCATGAAAAAATAGCAAATGAAGTCAAAAGGGTTGAAATTTAAGGATGTGGCTTCGAATGGTTCATATGAACACCACACAAAATTCTTCAGTTAATAAAGTTTAAAAAATAAAATATGGTCAAACTCTGGTCAAACTGTGGTCAAACTACTTATTCAATAAATATTAGTGTTACTAAATTATTGTTTTTTTAGAATATAATTTCAAACTCAAATGAGAAGCGGTGACATCATGATCACATTTTTCTGATAATAATGGATATATTATTTGTCGAATTTTGATTTACAGATTAAAGATATTAAATGAATAAATGGCATAATAATATTATAATAATATTACTTATTTTATTTTCATTGAAATTCATATTTTTATTCTTATTTTATTTTGAACTTTTTTGTATTTTTTTGTTTTTTTTGTGTTTTTTTGTTTTTTTGTATTTTTCCTTTTTTTGAGTATTTTTGTTTTTAAATTAATCATTTTATTTGTTAATCATTGTTGTTTTATTTTCAATATTGTTTTGAATTCAAAATATAAATCATGTGACATCAAGACCTAAGGGTAACAGATTGATAGCTTACTATGTTCAGGAAACAAACAGTGCAGACTTAAAGCACTAGGGAGAGATAGAACTGAAATTTAAGCGTGCTCGGGGCTGAGTAGTGGAAGGATGGAACCGCCAGGAAGTTAGACGATTTGGAATGAGTGTTGATTAGAGATTAGAGATTAAATTCTGAAGTAGTGAGGAGGGGTTTTCTTGTTTTTTTCATGGGTTCTTGTTTTTTGTGTGTTTTCTTTGATTTTCATCGGTTTTCTTTTTGTTTTTTTCATTTTTACATACTAGGTTTTTCCTTTCTTCTTTTTTTCTTACATTTTGTTCTTTCCTGTTTTTTTGATTTTTTCTTGTTTCTTTTGTTCCTTTTCTGTTTTTTTTCTAATTCATGTCTTCATAACACATTCAACTTTTTGTATACATCAAGAACTTTTTTATATACTTTTAACATTTTTAAAACGAAATTATATAGTATTTTGAAAAGTCTAGCTTTACTGTTTGCAGAACGCTTAGTAGACATTTAATGTTGGTCTATAATATCTATAAATGAAGATCAATTTTCTAATAGCCTTTAACATTTTTCAAATACAAATTTAATATTTTTTGAATACATGGTCAACATTTTTTATTCTGACAATCTGTTAACATTTTTCAAATACAAGACAGTATTACATTTTCTACACACATCTAACATATTTATTCAAATGGTTGATTAACTATTAAGTTACATTTTGAACATTGTAAACATTATTGACTTTTTTCTATACACATTTAAAAATTAATTTTTAATCAACATTTTTTCAAATGCTTGATTACATTTTTTAAATACATGGTCAACTTTTTCTATACATATTGTATTATTTTTATACATTTTTTGTTGACATGGTCAACATTTATTCTACTAACATTTAACATTTTTAAAATGCATGATTAACATTTTTGAAACTAATGGTAACTATTTGTGTAATACACATGTTAGATTTTTTGGTAGTGTAAACAAAAGTGAAAAAGGAAACCAAAAACAAAAACAAAACGATGAAAAAACCAAAAAAGCGAGGCTTTGGCCTCCAGCGCAACCTGGGCCGGCCCATCTCGATCTGCTCCGGGTGACGAGAATATGTGCCGCTGGATGGCCCGGAGGCGATTCGACTGGCCGACGTCGTTTTTGTGACCCATACCCTGCCACCCTTGCCCCCACGCCCCATCCCTGCTCCTCTCTTTTGCCATCGCTGCCGCCGTGCCATGCCGGTCCTCGACCACCCCGCACGAATCGCAGGTAAGCCTCTCCATATCCTCTCGCTGCTCCCTCCTCCCTTCTGCTACCTCCCCTTTTCACTCTCCCGGTGACCTGCACCCTCTCGTGACCGCTCTCTCTCTGTCTGCCGCCGTAGCACTGTACCGGCGACCTCCCCTGCTGCCGTTAACCTCCTCTGCTCCCATTCGACTTCCTCCCTGCTACAAGGTATTACACTAGAAAATTCGCTAGACTATTTAGACACTGTAAATATGTATGTATCTGCAGAATTAATCTATATTTTGGAATGATTTGCTACATTAGAGGTGTGAGCTAATATATAGACGTGCGCATGAGTGTATAGGTAGGTAGTGATAAATCATCATGTTTTGTTGTTTTTGGAGTATCATAGGATAGTTTTTGTATGAAACGAAAAATAGGGCCACTCAACTTTGGGGCAAAAGCAATCCATCGCCACTTCTGAATCGATTTGTCTATTCTGTTCATTATTATGCTGCTCAGTTCAGTTTTGTATTACGAATGTTTGCATAGCAGAGCCTGAACATTTGGTGTCATTGCCTTCCTTTCCTGCCGATGGGGAAGCGGAAGCCCGTTTCCGACGGCTACTCCTCGAGGTATAAACCTTTGTCACTGTCTCTTTGCCTGAAGCTTTGAATTTGTGCCTTTCTCAGTTTCTCTCCCCTCATGTCGCTGTTGTGTGGTTCAGGTCAAAGAGGCGCCGTGAGAGCCCAAAAGGCCGGTGCTTGACGAGATCTCCTGACTCTTCAGGTTTGTTTTTCTTACTGTGTTCTCTCTTTGGTCAGATAGTGGCAATATACATATATATAACATTTCAGTGCAATTAATTGCTATGCTTGATTTCCTCCTCACTTGTTTCGTGCTAAAATTATTTTGTGGAATTGTATGCTGGTGCTTGGTGAAGCCTTGCGTTCTAGAGGAAAATGAGTAAATGACAACGCAATTTCTGGGTTCAGTTGTGTTAGTTTCTACTTAGAAGCTGAGGTACCGTGGTAGTTCTGGCTAGAAAGTGGTACATAGTAGAAAAATGTCTGGGCATACTTCGAAAAGAATTTATTTCCACACAATGGCTATTACTGGAGCCATCCATTTCCACGACAAGTTTTCCGTTTGGAAATTTTTTAAAATCACAAAATTCCAAAGGAAAATAGGGTTTTTGGACGTTTTTAGGGTTTATGCTAGGGTTTAGATTTCAGAATTTAGGGTTAGGTTTTATGGTTTGAACCTTTAGTGTTTACTGTTTGAATAGAGTTTCAGACGTTTTAAGTCCGGGTTTTAGGAACTTTTTTAAAATCACAAAATCCAAGGGAAAATAGAGTTTTTGGAGTTTTAAGACGTTTTAGGGTTTAGGGCTAGGGTTAGATTTCCAAGTTTGGGTTGGTTTAGGGTTTGAACTTTTAGTGTTTACTAGTTTAGAATAAGTTTCAGACGTTTTAAGTCCGGGTTTAGGTTTTCAAGTTCATTTGTAGTGTCTTTTCATTTCAGGCTAATTTAGCTAAATAATCATTAAATGCATGAAAAATATCAAATGAATTCAAAAAGGTTGAAATTTAAGGATGTGGCTTTGAATGGTTCATATTGAACACACACAAAAATTCTGGAGTAAATAAGATTAAAAATGAAATGTCTTTGTAACAGCTGTTTTTGTCGAAACCCTGTTACTTCGAAAAGAGTTGGTATAGTTTGTACACGAAGTGCATCCAGTTTTTGCATACCCTCTCAAACTTTTTAGCACAAGCTATTTGGGTGAAATGATGATACCCTGCCAAGTTTCAGGTTTCAGAGTCATTTGTAGTGCTTTTCAATTCAGGCTAGTTTAGCTCAAAGAATCATTAAATGCATGGAAAAAATAGCAATGAAGTCAAAAAGGGTTGAAATTAAGGATGTGGCTTGAATGGTTCATATTGACACACACAATTCTCAGTATATAAGTTTAAAAAATGAGTGTAAGGTCAAACTACTTATTCAATAAATATTAGTGTTACATAAATAATTATTGTTTTTAGAATAATATTTAAACTCAAAGTGAAGCGTGTGACATCATGTCACATTTTTCTATATGATCGAATTTTGATTTAAGATTTTTAAAGAATTAAATGAATAATGCATAATAATAATAATAATATAATATACTTTTTATTTTCATGAAATCAATATTATATACTTATTTATTTTGAACTTTTGATTATTTTTTTTGTTTTTTTTTAGTTTTTTTTTCTTTTGAAGTATTTTTAGTTTTAAATTAATCATGTTTTGTAATCATTTGTTTATTTAAAATTGTTGGAATCAAAATATAAATCATGTGACATAAGACCTAAGGGTAACAGGTGATAGCTTACATTGTAGGAAACAACTAGTGCAGACTTGGAAACTAGGGGAGATAGAACCTAAAGTTAAGCTGGCTCGGCGGAGTAGTGAGAGGATGGGTGACGGCGGAAGTTAGACGATTTGAATGAGTGCTTATTAGAGATTAAATTCTGAAGAGTGAGGAGGTGTTCTTTGTTTTTTCATGGGTTTCTTTGTTTTTGTGTGTTTTCTTTGATTTTTCATCGGTTTTCTTTTTTTTTTCGTTTCACTAGGTTTTTCCTTTTCTTCTTTTTTTCTTATATTTTTTTTTCTTTCTCGTTTTTATTTAATTTTCTTGTTTCTTGTTTCCTTTTCTTTTTTTTTTTTCTGGCTGTTCAGTACACATTCAACATTTTTTGTATACATCAGAAACAATTTTTATATACGGTTTACATTTTTAAATACAAATTAATATATTTGTTTGAAGCTACTTTCCGTGCACAGATTACATTTTGGTTTATATATCTAATAAATTTTCATACGCCTTTAACATTTTTCAAATACAAATTTAATATTTTTGAATACATGGTCAACATTTTTCTACCACATCTGTTAACATTTTCAAATCTTGATTAATATTTCAAATACAAGATTAACATTTTCTAATACATGGTCAACATTTTCTACACACATCTAACATATTTATTCAAATTGTTGATATATTCAAGTACAGATTAACATTTTTATACTTTGACATTTTTTTCTATACACATTAAAAAATTTAAATGCTTAATCAACATTTTTTCCAATGCTTGATTAACATTTTTTTAAATACATGGTCAACTTTTCTCTACATATTGTATATATTTTTATACTTTTTTTGTTGACATGGAACATTTATTCTACACACATTTAACATTTTTCAATGCATGATTAACATTTTTGGAAACATAATGTAAACTACATTTTTGTAATATACATGTTTAGAATTTTTGGTAGTGACACAAAATGAAAAGGAAACCAAAAAACAAAAAAAAACTGAAAAAACCACGAAAAAAAAGCGAGGTTTGGCCTCCAGCGCACTGGGCCGGCCATCTCGCTCTGCTCCGGTGACGAGAATATGTGCCGCTGGATGGCCCGGAGGGCCGATTCGACTGGCCGAGTCGTTTTTGCGACCCAACCTTGCCCCCACCCCATCCCCTCCTCCTTTTCCGTCGCCCGCCGCCGCCGTCCGTCGACCCCAGCACGACAGCAGGTAAGCCCTCTCCAATACCTCGCTCTGCTCCTTCCCTCCTCCGCTGCCTCCCCTTTTCCACTCTCCTCCGTGGACCTGCCACCTCTCGTGACCCTCCTCTCTCTTGTCTGCCGCAGGTAGCACTGTACCGCCGACCTCCCCTGCTGCCGTTCAACCCTCCCTGCTCCCATTCGACTTCCCTGCTGCAAGGTGATTAACCTGAGAAAATTCGCTAGACTATTTAGACACTGTAATATGTATGTATCTGCAGGAATTAATCATATATTTTGGAATGATTTCTACATTAGAGGTAGTGAGCAATATAACGGTGCCATGTGTGTATAGTAGGTAGTGATAAATCATCATGTTTTGGTTGTTTTTGGAGACTACATGATAGTTTTTGTATGAAACAATAGGGCCACTCAACTTTGGGGCAAAGCAATCCATCGCCACTTCTGAAATCGATTTGTCTATTCTGTTCATTATTATGGCTGCTCAGTTCAGTTTGTGTAATGTATTCATAGCAGAGCCTGAACATTTGGTGTCATTGCCTTCCTTTCCTGCGATGGGGAAGCTGAAGCCCGTTTCTCCACGGCTACTCCTCGAGTATGAAACCTTTGTCACTGTCTCTTGCCTGAAGCTTTAATTTGTGCCTTGCTAGTTTCTCTCCCCTATGTCGCTGTTGTGTGGTTTCAGGTCAAAGAGGCGCCGTGAGAGCCCAAAAGGCCGACGACGATCTTCCTGACTCTTCAGGTTTGGTTTTCGTTACCGTGTTCTCTCTTTGGAGACAGTGGCAATATACATATATAATACAGTTCAGTAGGCGTTAATTGCTATGCTTCGATTTCCTCCTCACTTGTTTCGCTAAAATTATTATTGGAATTGTATGCTGGTGCTTGGTGAAGCCTTCGTTCTAGAGGAAAATGAGTAAATGACAACGCAATTTCTGGGTTCAGTTTTTAGTTTCTACTAGAAGCTGAGGTACGTGGTAGTTCTGCATGACAGTGTACATAGTAAAAAATGTCTGGGCATACTTCGAAAGAATTTATTTCCACGACAATGGCTAGTACTGGAGCCTCCATTTCCACGACAAGTTTTTTTTCGACAATTTTTTAAAATCACAAATTCCAAAGGGAAAATAGAGTTTTTGTGTTTAGAGTTTTTAGGGTTTATGGCTAGGGTTTAGATTTCAGAGTTTGGGTTAGGTTTTTGGTTTAACTTTAGTGTTTACTGTTTAGAATAGAGTTTCGACGTTTTAAGTCCGCGTTTAGGGTTTAGGACAATTTTTTAAAATACAAAATTCCAAAGGAAAATAGAGTTTTTGACGTTTTAGACGTTTTAGGGTTTAGGCTAGGGTTTAGATTTCAAGTTAGGGTTAGGTTTTAGGGTTTAACTTTAGTGTTTACTGTTTAGAATAGAGTTTCGGACGTTTTAAGTCCCGGTTTAGGTTTCAGAGTTTCATTTGTAGTGCTTTTCAATTCAGGCTAATTTAGCTCAAATAATCATAAATGCATGAAAAAAATATCAAATAAGTCAAAAAGGGTTGAATTTAAGGATATGCTTTGAATGGTTCATATTGAACACCAAAAAATTCTGGAGAAAATAAGATAAAAAATAAAATGTCTTTGTAACAGCGAGTTTTCTCCGAACCCTGTTACTTCGAAGAGATGGTCTAGTTTTGTACAACGAAGTGCTCCAGTTTTTGCCATAACCCTCTCAACTTTTAGCACAAGCTATTTGGGTGAAATGATGTACCATGCCAAGTTTAGGTTTTCAGAGTTCATTTGTAGTGCTTTTAATTTCAGGCTAGTTAAGCTCAAGAATCATAAATGCATGAAAAAATAGCAAAGAAGTCAAAAAGGGTTGAAATTAAGGATGTGGCGGAATGGTTCATATTGAACACACAAAAAATTCTTCAGTTAATATATTAAAAATGAAATGTGGTCATCTGGTCAAACTGTGTCAAACTACTTATTCAATAAAATTAGTGTTACAAATAATTATTGTTTTTTAGAATAATAATTTCAAAACTAAACGGTGAAGCGTGTACATATGGTCACATTTTTCTGATAATAGTGGATATATTATTGTCGAATTTTATTTACAGATTAAAGATATTAAATGAATAAATGGCATATAATAAAATATTATTATTACTATTTTATTTTATTTTCATGAAATTCAATATTATTATTACTATTTTATTGGACCTTTGTATATATTTGTGTATTTTTTGGTTTTTGAGATTTTTGATTTTTGTTTAATTTTTTCCTTTTTTTGAAGTATTTTTAGTTTTTAAAAATCATTGTTTTTTATTTTTATATTGTTTGGATTCAAAATATTAAATCATGTGAACATCAGACCTAGAGGTTAACAGGATTGATAGCTTACTATTGTCAGAGAAACAACAATGCAGACTTAAACTAGGGGAGATGAACCTGAAAGTTAGCGTTCTGGGCTAGGAGTAGGAGAGGATGGTGACCAGCGAGAATTAGACGATTTGGAATTAGTGCGATTAGAGATATAAGTTCTCAAGAATGAGGAGGGTTTCTTTGTTTTTCATGGGTTTCTTTGTTTTTGTGTGTTTCTTTGATTTTTCATGGTTTTCTTGTTTTTTTTTTTTCGTTTTCATAGGTTTTTCCTTTTCTTTATATTTTTGTTTTTCTTTCTTTCCGGTTTTTTTGATTTTTCTTGTTTCTTTGTTCCTTTTCTTTTTTTGTTTCTTTGCGTTCTACACATTCAACATTTTTTTATACATCAGAAACAATTTTTATATACTGTTTACATTTTAAATACAAAATTAATATTTTTGAAATTATATTGAAGTACTTTACGTGCACATTTACATTTTTATATATATCTAATAAATTTTGTAATACGCCTTTAAATTTTTCAAATACAAGTTTAATATTTTTTGAATACATGGTCAACATTTTTTCTACACACAATCTGTTAACTTTTTCAAATTCTGATTAATATTTTCAAATACAAGATTAAATTTCTAATACATGTCAACATTTTCTCACACATCTAACATATTATTCAAATGGTTGATTAACTATTCAGTACAAGATTAACATTTTAATACACTATTGACATTTTTTGTAACACATTTAAAAAAATTAAATCTTAATCAACATT
Organism: Thinopyrum elongatum; assembly: GCA_011799875.1. Lineage (NCBI taxonomy): Eukaryota > Viridiplantae > Streptophyta > Magnoliopsida > Poales > Poaceae > Thinopyrum > Thinopyrum elongatum. The sequence continues at coordinate 583,132,917 of CM022299.1, forward strand.
TTTTCCAATGCTTGATTAACATTTTTTTAAATACATGGTCAACTTTTTCTATACATATTGTATAATTTTTATACATTTTTTGTTGACAGGGTCAAAATTTATTCTACACACATTTAACATTTTTCAAATGCATGATTAACATTTTTGGAACATAATGTAAACTACATTTTTGTAATACATGTTTAGAATTTTTGGTAGTGTAAACAAAAGTGAAAAAGGAAACAAAAAACGAAAAACAAAAACATGAAAAAACCCCGAAAAAAAGCGAGGCTTTGGCCTCCAGCCACCTGGGCCGGCCCATCTCGTCTGCTCCGGGTGACGAGAATATGTCCGCTGGATGGGCCCGGAGGCCGATTCGACTGGCCGAGTCTTTTTGCTACCCATCACCCCATACCCTTGCCCCCGCCCCCCCCATCCGCTCCTCCTCTTTGCCGTCGCCGCCGCCGCCTGCCGTCCGTCGACCCCGCACGACGCAGGTAAGCCCTCTCCAATTTAAAATCAGAAAATTCCAATGGGAAAATAGAGTTTTTTGGACGTTTTTAGACGTTTTAGGGTTTAGGGCTGGGTTTAGATTTCATGTTTAGGGTTAGGTTTTTTCGGGTTTGAACTTAGGTTACTGTTTAGAATAGAGTTTTGACGTTTTAAGTCCGGTTTAGGGTTTCAGAGTTTCATTTGTAGTGCTTTTCAATTTCAGGCTAATTTAAGCTCAATATCCATTTAATGCATACAAAAAATATCAAATGAAGTCAAAAAGGGTTGAAATTTAAGGCTGTGGCCTTTTGAGAAATGGGTTCATATCGAACGACAACATTCTGAGTTGAAATAAAATTAAAAAATAAATTGTCTTTGTAACAGTGAGGTTTTTCATCCGAAACCCTGTTACTTTCGAAAGAGATGGTCTGTTTTGTACTGAAGGTGCATCAGTTCTTTGGGCCATACCCTCTCAACTTTTTAGCACAAGCCCATTTGGTGAAATGATGATCCCATGCCAGTTTCAGGTTTTCAGAGTTCATTTGTAGTGCGCTTTTCAATTTCAGGCTAGTTAGCTCAAAGAATCATTAAATGCAATGAAAATAGCAAATGAAGTCAAAAGGGTTGAAATTTTAAGGTGTGGCTTTGAATGGTTCAATTGAACACACAAAAATTCTTCAGTTTCATATAGGTTTAAAAAATTAAATGTGGTCAAACTCTGGGTCAAACGTGGCAAACTAATTATTCAATAATTTAGTATACAAACACTTATTGTTTTTTAGAATATAATTTCAAACTCACGGTGAGCGTGTGACATCATCGTCACATTTTGCTGATAATAATGGATATAATATTTTGTCGACTTTAATTTACAGATTAAAGATATTAAATGATAAATGGCATATAATATTATTATTATAACTTATTTTATTTTCATTGAAATTCTCTTATTATACTTATTTTATTTTGAACTTTTTGTATTATTTAGAATTTTTGATTTTTTTTTTTGGAGATTTTTTTGAGATTTTTTAATTTTTTCCTTTTTTTTTGAAGTATTTTTGAGTTTTTTAAATTAATCATATGTTTGTTTGTTTAATAATTGTTTTTGGAACTCAAAATATTAAATATGTGACATCAAGACCTAAGGGCTACGTGGATTGATAGCTTACTATTGTCAGGAAACAACAAGTGCAGACTTGGAAATTGGCGGGGAGACAGAGAACTGAACAGTTAAGCAGGGGGTAGGGGGGTCCTGGGGAGAGCTGGGTAGTTATAAGTTATTGTGTAGAAAACGCATACAAGCAGGGAGAGGGGGTAATAAGATTAGGACGACTATATGGAAATGAGTGCTGATTATAGATTAGAGATTAAATCTAAAGCATGGAGGAGGGGTGGTTTCTTGGGTTTTTCATGGGTTTTCTTTTTTTTGTGTGTTTTTCTTTCTTTTGATGTTGGGTGGCAGGTCGGTTTTCCCTTGTTTTTTTTTTTCGGTTTTCATCGAGGTGGTTTTTCCTTTTCTTCTTCTTGTTTTTCCTTATATTTTTGTTTTCTTTCTTTCTTTCTCGGTTATTTGTTTTCTTGTTTCTTTCTATTGTTTCCTTTTCTTTTTTGTTCTTTTCTTCGCCGTTCCGTACACATCAAACATTTTTTTATACATCAGAAAACAATTTTTTATATACATGTAACATTTTACAAATACAAAATTATATATTTTGTGAAATCCTTATATTTTTTGAAGTCTACTTTTCCGTGCACATTGTACATTTTTGGTATATTCTAATACATTTTTTCTAATACGCCTTTAACATTTTTCAAATACCAGTTTCATATTTTTTTTGAATACGAAAGAATGAGTCAAACTTTTTTCTAACGAACAAAACATCATCTTAAACATTATTGCAATGCTGGATTTAATAGTTTTCAAATACAAAAACATAAAATTAAACACAAATTTAAATCAATAATACAAAAAAACGGTCCCCATGTTTACAAATAAACACACATCATAGAACACTAAAGAGGTTATTAGCAAATGGATAATAAGAATATAAATGCCAATAAAAAATATTCCGTAACAAAAGAAAAAAAAGTTACCATTTTAATACCCTATGGACAAATAATATTTTCTTACACATTATGGACAAAAAATTAAAACTGCTTAATGTCCGGGCACTTTTTTTCGGCAAGGGGGGTTGGATTCACATTTGTTAAATACAGGTCAACTGTTGTCTAGAGCCTATTGTGAGCTATTTTTTTATACTTTTTTGTTGACATGGTCACATTTATTCACAAACACATTTACATTTTCAAATGCATGATTAACATTTTTGGAAAACATATGTAACTATACATTGTTTTTGTACATCATGTTTAGAATTTTTGGTAGTATAAACAAAGTGAAAAAGGAAACCAAAAAAACAAAACAAAACATAAAAAACCCCCGAAAAAAAGCGGGCTTTCCGCCTCCAGCGCACCTAGCCGGCGCCCATCTCGCTCTGCTCCGGTGCGATAATATTGCCCGCTGGATGGCCCGAAGGCCGATTTCGAACCACCTTTTGGCCGAGTCATTTTTTGCGACCATAAACCCTTGCCCCCCCTCCCCATCCCACCGCCGCCGCCGGTCCTCGACCCAGCACGGACGCAGGCAGCCCTCTCCAATATCCCTGCGTCTGTCTCCCTCCTCTCCGCTGCCTCCCTTTTCCCACTCTCCTCCGGCGACCTGCACCTCTCTGACCCGCTCCTCTCTATTTTCCTGGCCGCAGGTAGCACTGTAAACCGGCCTACCTCCCCTGCTGCCGTTCACCCCTCCTTCTGCTCCATTCGACTCCCCTGCTGCAAGGTCATTAACCACTGATAAAATTCGTTAAACTATTTAAGACTTGTAATATGTATGTATCTGTCAGGAAGTATCATATATTTTGTCAATGATTGCTACATTAGAGGTGTGAGGCATATATAGACGGTGCCATGTGTGTATAGTTACGTATTATAAATCATCATGTTTTTGGTGTTTTGGAGTACTACATGATAGTTTTTTGTATGAAAACGAAAAATATGGCCACTCACTTTGGGGCAAAAGCATCCATCGCCACTTTTCCTGAAATCGATTTGTCTATTCTGTCATTATTATGCTGCTCAAGTTCAGTTTGGTGTAATTTATTCTAGTAGAGCCTGAACATTTGGGTGTCATTGCCTTCATGTCCGCCGATGGGGAAGCTTAAGCCCGTTTCTCCACGGCTACTACTCGGTATGAAACCTTTGTCACTGTCTCCTTGCCTGAAGCTTTGAATTTGTGCATTGCTCAGTTTCCTCTCCCTCATGTCGCTATTGTGTGGGTTTTCAGTCGAAGAGGACGCCGGAGAAGCCCAAAGGCCGGTGCTTGACGACGATCTTCTTGACCTCTTCAGGTTTGGTTTTCATTACTTTGTTCTCTCTGTGGCAATATTGCGAGATAGTGGCAATATACATATATAATAACAGTTTCAAGTAGGCATTAATTTCTAGTGCTTTGATTTCCTCCTCACTTGTTCGTGCTAAAATTATTATGTGGGAATTGTAATGTCTGGTGCTTGGTGAAGCCTTTGCGTTCTAGAGGAAAATGTTGTAAATGACAAACGCACTTCCTGGGTCAGTTGTTTAGTTGTTCTACTTAGAAGCTGAGGTACCGTGGTAGTTCTGGCTAGAAAGTGGTAGCATATTAGAAAAAAGGTCTTGGCATATTTCAAAAGAATTTATTCCACGACAATGTCTAGTACGGAAGCATCCAGTTCCACAAAGTTTCCATTTTGCAATTTTTTAATCACAAATTCCAAGGGAAATAGAGTTTTTGGACGTTTTAAGACGTTTTTAAGGGTTTATGGTGTCGGCGTCCTGGACCGGGGGTGCCCAGACCTTGCCTGCCTGCGGCCCATGGCATGGCTCCATTCACGGCCTGGTATGGCCCAGCTTCAGCAACACAACAACTAAGGCCCTCGCGAGGGGCCAAGCCTCGCGAGGCGGATGACACCAAGACCTCCCGAGGGGCGGCCTCCCCAGGCGGGCCTGGCTCCCGAGTAGCGTAGATATCAATGCAGCTGCACCTCGCGAGGTTCACCTGACGTGAGCCGTGACACCAAGACCAGGCTGGCAGTCACCAGCGGGTGCAGTGTACCAGTTTTCCTCCCCTTTGGTGCCAAGGAGGCAGCGCAGGCGCGGAGTCCCTAGGAATCAAGGAAAGGTAATCCATATCTGGTGCAACAGACCAGGACCGCCAGGACGGCAGGAAGAGGTCATCGCGGAGCCCACTACAAGCGCACCGACCGAGCTTTTGCAGGCGAGACTACTTTTGTCAGGAGAACTTGTACTATTGTCCCTCCTTCGAATTTGGCCTTGTGGGATCCCTTCCGCCTACATTTGGGAAGAGGACCAAGGTCACTATAAATAGGACTTAGCCACCACCATGAAGTTGGAACCGGATGCGATCCATTTTACTTCACCACCAACCCACCAAGCTCACGAGCTCAAGACACCTCAAGAACACCTCGCCTCCTGAGGTCGTTCCACCCCTGTACTAGTTCATCCTCAGCCGTGCGAGGCAATCCACCCCAAGCTGGAGTAGGGTATTACACCACACGGTGGCCCGACTAGGTAAACTGCGTGTCCCTTGTCCGCCTTGGGTTTCATCGAGCTAGGCCGTGGGATCGTTGAACAGGCAGACAGGGAGGGAGAGTTCTTCACAACGCCCCATAGTTCGAACCCTCAATGGTCTTGCGGAACCCCCCGCGAATCCGACATTTGGCATGCCAGGTAGGGTGCGTCGGAGCCTTTCTCCCCGTCGGTCGACCCGCCCGCTGCTCCACGCTTCCATGCTGACGCCTGTCGAGCCCGGTGCTGAGCGTCGGGCTGCCCTCGCCGCTCTCGTCGCACCACAAACTACGCCCGTTTGCGGGCCTCCCCGCCATTCTCATCTCCTTCTGCTAACTCCTCCACCAGCCCGGCATTTCACCCGATCATTGCCACTCTTCTTCTCTCCTCCCCTCCTTTCGTCTTTATTTGGTTCTCCACTGCCACTCCTCCGTCGCTGACTCCGCTGGTTTGTTTCGTTCCGTCTCACTCTCGTCCTCGGGCCGGCGGACGGCGCAAGCTTCGGTGCTCATGGCGGCCACGAGCTCGTCTCTAACTACCCCGCACCGTCGCGACTTTCACGAGACTGGCTCGATCGCATCGCCCGAGCTTGTCAGCGCCGCAGGGGGCTTCTACCTGCGCCGTCTGTTCTCGCTTGCCATCGCCACCACCTACCGGCGTGCGACGTAGCCCAGCGTATCCCTCCACCACCCCACCACACCTCCCCACAAGATATCTCCCGTCCTCTCTCCAAGGTTCTTTTCCCCGACTTCTTTCCGCCCCCTTTCAGGTCTCACCTCGCTCGAAGAAGCAAGCTGCCAGAGATCCATCGCCGTCAAGAAGATGCTCAAGCGCTCCCAGCGCCCCACGCACAAGACCGTGTACCGCCTGTGGTGGTGGCGGGTGAGCGCCAAGATCAAGGCTCCGCTCCATGTTTGGCTCCTGTAACCACTTGCGTGCTGCCGACCCTTTCACTCCATCCCGAGCTAACGCCGCGTCGTTGGCCAGGAACTGCACGCCCTACCTGCCTTACGCTAACGACGGCACCCTGACCCCTGCTGAGTTCCCCATGGCATCGAGGCGGCCAACGGTGATGAAAGGTCATGGCAAACTGGGATCCCCTGGCTCTCAGGATGGCGCGCCCGCTCATGGCTCCTGAACCTCCCGCAGATCGTCTCCTCTGGGCGAGATGCGCGAGCGTTTCGTCGCCAACGTTCCATGGCCCCCCGCGACCGTCGCCCTGCCATGGGCGACCTGCGACGTATCAAGGTCGCAGCTAAGGAGAAAACCCTACGAAGTACCAATCCGTGCTTCACCAGCGTAGAGTCTCAAGATTCCCAAGGGTCTGATGAGGCCAATCCTCTCAAATCATCCCTCAGCATTCTCTGATGGCGTCCCGCGATGTCAAGATGAAGGAGGAGCTCGCCATACACGAAGACCTGTGCATGACTCTGGAGATGTTCAACAATGGCGACCAAGTGCACTAGAGCTAGAAGGGCATGCCTCTCTCCCTCCTCGAGCTCCCAGCGGCCGACCCAGAAGACAAGAAAGCCAAGGCCAAGGGCCGTGAAACGCAGGGGGCGCCGTGCTTGCGTCTGAAACCAGAAAATGAAGCGCCGGCTGCGACCACCCCGAGTCATCCAAGGGCATCGTCCGTTCTGCATCTTCCACACGTACACAGCCACAAAACCACAACTGCCGTGGCTCATGGCCATCCGCGATGGGCGCCTTTCGGTCGAATACGCCCCGAGCGCAAACGATCGAGGCTACGGCCTCGGAGGAGGCCGAGGTGGAGACGCGGGATGACCGGGGCCTCACTAGGAGTGGCCGTGAAAACCAGCCTCGTGAGGACTGTTGGTAGGGCCAGCCTCGTGAGAACCGCTGGCAGGGGCCCAGCCTCGCGAGGGCGCCTGAGGGATCAGCCTCGTGAGACCGTCATCAGGGAACGCCGGCCTCCCCTCCGCTCCACCACACCAAGAAGGAACGATGACCACCACCAGGATGATGGGGCTGGGGGCTTCCCAGGAGCCCGCAACCGGTCGCTTGCGTCCTAGGCGGTGCCTCAGGCCCCAGCCTCCAGCGCGTCTTCAAGCAGTTTCGCCATAAGGTGAACGCGGCTTCTCCCCAGGCTCGAAGGCCACACGACCCGCTCGGTGGTCCAATGCGTCATCACCTTCATCTCGTCAGACCCTCACGTGCGGCGGCAACCGTCGGCGCCCTCCCGGATGCTCCTGCTCTCCCGTATCAGCACACTATCAACTCAAGTCACCAAGACCCTCATTGATGGTGGGGCCGGGGCTCAATGCCTTTCCATCCAAAACTTCGATCGCCTCCAAGTGCCCGAATCAGTTGGCATCCCACCTAAGCCCTTCTCAGGAGTGACCGACGGCTCCACCCACCCCGATAGGGCAGATCCGCCTCCCTGTCACCTTCGGCCAGCGGGACAACTACCGCACCGAGCTCATCGACTTCGACATCCGCCCACATACGTCTTCCGTACAATTGCCATCCTTTGGGTACCCCAGCCCTGCAAAATTCATGGCGGTGGACTAATCATGGCTACAATGTCCTCAAATCCAGGGGGGGGGGTGGGGAAGGGGGGGGGTGGGGGGGGGGGGGAACCGCGACATCATCACGATCGCCTGGCGAGGAAAAGGACGCTGTGTGCTCTCGCTAGCGCGCCTACCAGGCCTCGGGCGTGGTTGAGGACCCAGACCAGGAAGGCACCACTATACCCCCGAGCTATCCCCCAAGAAGAAGAAACACTGCTCCGTCCAAGAGTCTCAGAGAACAGTGTCTCCAACACGGCACTACTCAGGACCAGCGCCCTCGAATAGGGCGCCCCCTCTCTTTGCATAGGAAGGCGCGCCCGATGCCCCTCTTAGGCTGGCGTAGGGGCTCTCCTCTGGAGGGCCTCTGAACTAGCCAACACCCCCGAAGGAGGCCTCGGGCACAGCGTGGAGGCGTGCCTTCAAAACCACGCGCTTTTTCGCCAAAGGGCACAAGGCCGAGGTGCCTGTGCTCCGGAGTCGTCTCAAGGCAAACCGAGGAGCTTCAGAGCAAAGAAGCCATGCGCTGCGACCACCCGCCCTCCACCCGGCTCGCTCTTGTCCCTGGCGAGGACAGTAACTGCGCGTTTTGCAATCAAACTACACCTCGGGCTCAATAAGGGGCGCGTCTCAGGAAGCTCTTCTGGCCATCGCTGTGGTCGGTGCGAGGCCCCTCTCACAGCTACGTTCACATGCCATAATACGGCCTCCGACGCGGCTGTCACCCTTCCAGCACCCCCTGCTTCTGCTTCCTTGGCTGCTCAGGAGACCAGGCACCAGGCGGTCCTGGTGGAGTGGCCGACGGTTCTCCGTGAGCCCCTTAGCTCCAGAGCCTCCCGAGGTTTCAGGACCCAGGCGACTCGTGAGGAAGCGACTTCTTCCTACTTACTCCGCGTCTCTCAGCAACGGTACCGCAGGTGACATTTTTTCCAATTTATTCAGTTGGGGGGCGCCCGCGGGCTGCATCATCCCCAAGCCGTGTGCGTCCCCGTCCCTGTGGCACGTATCGCTTTGCATCTATCGGCACTAGCCTTATCCATTGGCCATCGGTCGCTTTATGATTTCATCTGCCTGTCCGGTACTTCGTTGCCATGAATTGTCGTACGCCCTTGCAAGCCCACCCACGACCGCCTCATGATTAAGGGCTGGCACGGCGTCTGTGCTCGGGTCTGTCCCTGCAGCGTCGCTAAACCCAAGAGACTGAGCTCTGGCTCACGGGCCAGCTCTCCTCGTGTGTCAACTCCCATGTTCCTTGGTGCCTGTCCTCGCATGAGCTAATCGGCGGGCGGATGAGGAGGGCGCGCGTGTGGTTTCCGTCGTCACCACGGGAGCCGGTGCCCGGCTGTCTTCTTCATGAACATCCGCATGAGAAGACTGGGCACGGCGTCTTGCTCGGGTCGTTTCCGCAGCGGTCGATAAACCCAACGGCTGAGCTCTGTCCTGGCGGGTCGGCCCTCCCGTTCACGTCACTCCTAGGGTCTTTGGTGCTTTGGCCTTCTCATGTGGTAACCTCAGAGATTCACTCTGCCAGGTTGCCTACCATCTCGCAGGATTCATTACAAGTGCTCTCAATCAGAGCAGGCGCAACCCGCCTTTAGTAGGGCCCGTGGGTCCCGCGCTGGCTCACGGGTGCCCCATACACACCTCCTCCATCCCTGTCGTGCAAGCCATTTGTCAGGGAGGGCTGTACATGCCCCGTGGCTCTCCCTCGAGGGGCCCCTCCCACGTACCATGGAAGCACCCATGCCAATTTTCAGGTTTTCAGAGTTCCTTTGTGTGCTTTCAATTTCCCAGCTAGTTTACTCAAGAATCATTATGCATGAAAAAAAATAGCAAATGAAGTCAACAGGGTTGAAATTAAGGAATGTGGCCTTCGAATGGTTCATATGAACACCAAACACAAAAATTCTTCAGTTAATAAAGTTTAAAAAATAAACATATGGTCAAACTCCTGGTTCAAACTGTTGGTCAACTACTGGGGATTCAATAAATATTGTGTTACTATAATTTATTGGTTTTTTTAAATATAATTTCCAAACTCAATGAGGAAGCTGGTGACATCATGATCCACATTTTTCTGATAATAATGGATTATTATTTGTCCGAATTTTGATTTACAGATTAAAAAGATATTAATGAATAAATGGTCATAATAATATATATAATAATATTACTTATTTTATTTTCATTGAAATTCATATTTTATTCCTTATTTTAGTAGAGTAAGGTTGAACTTTTTTGTATTATTTTTGTTTTTTTTTAGATAGATATTTTTTGTATGTTTTTGTATAAAATATATTCCAGAAATTTTTTTGAGTATTTTTGATTTTTAAATTAATCATTTTCATTTGTTAATCATTGTTGTATGTTATTTTCAAATAATTGTATAGTGAATTACAAAAATAAAAAAAAAGTAAATCATGTGACATCAAGACCTAAGGGATAAACAACACAGATTTGATATCTTACTATGTTCAGGAACACAAACAGTGCAAAGAACTTTAAAAGACACTAGTGGAGGAGATAGAACCATGAATTTAAGCGTGCTCAACGGGGCTATGAGTCAAGTGGATAGGATTGGTAAACAACTGCCAGGAAGTTAGACGATATTTGGAATGAGTGTTGATTAGAAGATTAGGGAGATTAAATTCTGAAGTAGTGAGGAGGGGTTTTCTTGTTTTTTTCATGGTTCTTGTTTTTTGTGTGTTTTCTTTGATTTTTCCTCGTTTTTGCTTCTTTGTGTTTTTTCTATTTTTACTATACTAGGTTTTTTCCTTGATCTGTCTTTTTTGTCTTACATTTTTGTTTCTTTCAACGCTCAGTTTTATTTGATTTTTTCTTGTTTCATTTTGTTTCCTTTTCTGTTTTTTTATCCTAAATTCATGAAATCTAATACATAGACAACATGTGGAACAAAACTTTTAATAATGTATACATCAAGAACCGTTTATATTAATATACTTTTAACATTTTGTGAATAAACGAGAGGAAAATTATGATAGGAGATATTATTGAAAAGTCTAGCTTAAAGAATAAAACTAGTGCAGAGAGGGAGGGGGAGGACCGCCTTAGTAGAACAATTTAGAGTTGGGGGTCTATAATATCTATAAAAAATGGAAGAAACAATTTTCTAATAAGACGCTTTAACATTTTTCAAATACAAATTTAATATTTTTTGAAATACATGGTCAACCTAGTTTTCTTATTCTGACCCAACTGTTTAACATTTTTCAAATACAAACAGTATTACATTTTCTCCCACATCTAACATATTTATTTATACAAATGGGTTGATTAGAACTATTAAGTTACACTATTTGAGAACATTTGGGTTAAGTACCACTATATGACCTTTTTTCTTACAACATTTACACACAATTAATTTTTAATCAAACATTTGTTTCAAATCTATGATTACCATTTTTTTAAATACATGGGGTCAAGCGGTTTGTTACTATACATATTGTACTAGTTTTTATACAATTTTTTGGTTGACATGGTCAACATTTATTCTACAGGGAACATTTAACATTTTAAAATGCATGATTACATTTTTTGTAAACTAATGGTAACTCCATTTGTGTAATACACCATGTTTAGGATTTTTTGGTAGTGTACACAAAAGTTGAAAAGGAAACCAAAAACAAAAACAAAACATGAAAAACCTCCAAAAAAGCGAGGCTTTGGCCTCCAGCGCACCCTGGGCCGGCCCATCTCGATCTGCTTCCGTGGTGACGAGAATATGTGCCGCTGGATGGCCCGGAGGCCGATCGACTGGCCGCGTCTTTTTGTGACCCCCCATACCCTTGGCCAAAACCCTTGCCAGGAGCCCGGGACCGCCCTCATCCCCTCCCGCCTCCTGTCTCTTTTGCCATCGCTGCCGGGAGAGGGGGGCCCGTCTGCCACTGGGGGGCCGGTCCTTCTACCACCCCCCGCACGGAACGCAGGGTAAGCCCTCCTCACTATCCCGTGGCGCTGCTCCCTCCTCCCTTCTGCTACCTCCCCTTTTCCACGCTCCTCTGTGACCTGCACCCTCTCGTGAACGCTACTCTCTCTGGGGGGGTCCTGCACGGCCGTAGCACTGTAACCGTCCTACCTCCCCTGCTGGCCAGTGTTAACCTCCTCTGCTCCCCATTAGACTTCCTCCCCTGCTTACAAGGTATTACCCACTGAGAAAATTCGCTAGACTATTTTAGAACACTGTAAATAAAAAAATTTTGTATTTATCTGGCACGAATTAATCAATATATTTTGGCAATGATTTGGCTACTAGAGGTCGTGAGCAATATATAGACGTGGCATGTTGTGTATAGGTAGGTAGTGATAAATCATCATGTTTTGTTGTTTTTGATTCATACGGATAGTTTTTTTGTATGAAACGAAAAATAGGGCCACTCACTTTGGGCAAAAGCAATCCATCGCCACTGGTCTGGATGACTCGATTTGTCTATTCTGTTCATTATTATCTGCGTCATTCATTTTTGGGGTTTACGAATTTATGCATAGGCAGAGCCTGAACATTTGGTGTCATTGCCTTCTTCCCTGCCGATGGGGAAAGCGGAAGCCCGTTGTCCGAGGCGGCTACTCCTCGAGGTATTAAACCTTTGTCCACTCTGTCTCCCTCTTGCCTGAAGCTTTGAATTTGTGCCTTTCTCAGTTTCTCTCCCCTCATGTCGCTGTTGTGTGGTGTCAGGTAAAGAGGCGCCGTGAGAGCCCAAAGCGGTGTCTTGACATGTCTCCTGACTCTTCAGGTTTGTTTTTCATTACTTGTGGTTTCTCTCTTTGGCAGATATGGCAATATACATATATATAACATTTCAGTTGCAATTAATTGCTACTGCTTTGTTTCCTCCTCACTTGTTTCGTGCTAAAATTATTTTGTGGAATTGTATGCTGGGCTTGGTGAGCCTTGCGTTTAGAGGAAATGAGTAAATGACAACGCAATTTCTTCTGGGTTCAGTTGTGTTAGTTTCTACTTAGAAAGCTGAGGTACCGTGGTAGTTCTGGCTAGAAATGGTACTAGTGAAAATGTCTGGGCACTACTTCGAAAAGAATTTATTTCCACCACAATGGCTATTACTGGAGCCATCCATTTCACGACAAGTTTTCCCGTTTGGAAAATTTTTTTAAAATCACAAAATTCCAAAGAAAATAGGGTTTTTGGACGTTTTTAGGGTTTATGACTAGGGTTTAGATTTCAGAATTTTAGGGTTAGGTTTTTATGGTTTGAACCTTTTAGTGTTTACCTGTTTCGAATAGAGTTTCGACGTTTTAAGTCCTGGGTTTTAGGATACTTTTTTAAAATCACAAAATACCGAAGGGAAATAGAGTTTTTGGACGTTTTAAGACGTTTTTAGGGTTTAGGGCTAGGGGTTAGATTTCCAATTTCGGGTTTGGTTTTAGGGTTGAACTTTTAGTGTTTACTATTTAGAATATAGTTTCAGACGTTTTAAGTCCTGGGTTTTAGGGTTTTCATAGTTTCATTTGTATTTCTTTTCACTTTCAGGCTAATTAGCTTAAATGAATCATTAATGCATGACAATATCAACTGAATTCAAAAAGGTTAAATTTAAGGATGTGGCTTTGAATGGTTCATATTTGACACCCAAAAATTCGGAGGTCCACAATAAGATTAAAAATGAAATGTCTTTGTAACAGCTTGTTTTTGTCTGAACCCTGTTACTTTTCGAAAGAGTTGGTATAGTTTGGTACACGAAGTGCATCCAGTTTTGCCATACCCCTCCTCAAATTTTTAGCACAAGCCTATTGGGTGAATGGGATACCCCTCCCGGCCAAGTTTCAGGTTTCAGAGATCATTTGTAAGTGCTTTTCAATTTCATGCTAGTTTATCTCAAAGAATCATTAAATGCATGGGAAAAAATAGGCAAATGAATGTCAAAAAGGGTTTGAAATGTAGGATGTGGCTTCGAATGGTCATATTGAGCACACACCAATTCCTCAGTCATATAAGTTTTAAAAAATGGAGTGTGGTCAACTACTTATTCATAAATAATTAGTGTTACTAAATAATTATTGGTTTTTAGAATAATCATTTTAAACTCAAATGATGAAGCGTGTGACATCATGATCACATTTTTCTATTGTCGAATTTTGGACTTTATAGATTTTTTTAAAGGATTAAATGAATAAATTGGTCATAATAATAATAAAAATAATAATAATAATAAACTTTTTATTTTCATTGAAATTCAATATTATTATTACTTATTTTATTTTGAACTTTTTGTATTATTTTTTTTTGTTTTGTTCTTTTTTGAGAATTGTTTAGTAATGTTTGTTCTTTTTTGAAGTATTTTGAGTTTTTAAATTAATCATTGTTATATTTGTTAATCATTATTGGTTTTATTTTAATAATTGTTTGGAATCAAAATATTAAATTCATGTGACATCAAGACCTAAGGGTAACAGTAGTATAGCTTCATTTGTCAGGCAAACAACTAGGTGGCAGGGGGGGGGACTTGGAAACTAGGTGGACGATAGAACCTTAAAGTGTAAGCCATGGGGCTCGGGCCGCTGTAGTGAAGTGATAGGATGGGTGAACGGCCTGGAATAGACCGATTTGGAATGAGTCTTTATTAGAGATTAATTCTGAGTAGTGAGGAGGTGTTCTTTGTTTTTTCATGGGTTTCTTTGTTTTTGTTGTTTTCTTGTGATTTTTCATCGTTTTCTTTATTTTTTTCGGTTTCACTAAAAAGGGTTTTTCCTTTTCTTTCTTCTTTTTTTCTTATATTTTTTGTTTCTTTCTCGTTTTTATTTAATTTTCTTTTTCTGTGTTTCCTTTTCTTGTTTTTTTTTTCTGGTGTTCCGTCCAGCATTCAACCTTTTTTGTATACTCAGAAACAAATTTTTAATATAGGCGGGGTGTTGACCATTTTTAAATACAACATTAAATATTGTTTGGGAAGCTCACTTTCCGTGCACGAGAATGTTTACTTTTGTCTTGATATATCTAAAAAGGATTTTTTCATACGCCTTTAACATTTTTCAAATACAAAGTTATAATATTTTTTGAATACATGGTCAAGTCATTTTTCTACTCACATCTGTTAACATTTTAAGAGGGGTCCAATTCAGTATTAATATGGTTCAAAACAAGATTAACATTTTTCTAAATACATGGTCAACATTTTCTACACCATCTACATATTTATTCAAATTGTTGATGACCTATTCAGTACACGATTAACATTTTTACTACCCTGTTGACAATTTTTTATTACTATACACATTTAAAAAATCTTAAATGCTTAATCAACATTTTTTTTCCAATGCTTGAGGTTAACATTTTTTAAATAGGCAGTGGTCAACTTTTCTCTCCATATTGTGATATATTTTTATCTGTTTTTTTTGACATGGACAGCATTTATTCCTACACACATTTAGACGGATTTTGTTCAATGCATGATAACGATTTTTGGAAACATAATGTTCAAACTACTTTTTGTAATATCCATGTTTAGAATTTTTGGTAGTGGACACAAAAGTGAACAAGGAACCAAAAGAACAAAACAACAAACAATAAAAAACCACGAAAAAAAAGCGATGCTTTGGCCTCCCAGCGCACCTGGGCCGGCCATCTCGCTCTGCTTCCGAGTGACGAGAATATGGTGCCGCTGGATGGCCCGGGGGCCGTTCGACTGGCCGAGTCGTTTTTTTTGCGACCACAATCCTTGCCCCCCCCCAGCCGTTGCCCCCCCCCCGCCCCCCCCCGCCATCCAACCTCCTCCTTTTTTTTTCTCTACCCGCCCGCCGCCGCCTGTCCGTCGACCCCAGCACGGACGCAGGAAGCCCTCTCCAATACCCTCGCTCTGCTACCCCCCGTTCCCGCGCCTCCCTTCCGCTTGCCTCCCCCCCCTTTTCCACTCTCCTCTCGTTGGGGGGGGGGGGGGGGCGACCTCCACCCTTCTCGTGACCCCCTCCTCTCTCTTGTCTGCCGCAGGTATCACTGTACCGTCCGACCATCGCTTACTACTCTGCCGGTCAACCCTCCGCTGCTCCCATTCGACTTCCCTGCTGCAAGGTGATTAACCCTGAGAAATTCGCTAGAAACTATTTAGACACGGTAATTGTATGTCTCTGCAGGAATTAACATATTTTTTGGCAATGATTTGCTACATTAGAGGTAGTGATCAATATAGACGTTGCCATGTGTGTATATGTAGGTAATTGATAAATCATGCATGTTTGGTGTTTTTGGAGTATCTACAATGATAGTTTTTGGTATGAAACTCATATAGGGCCCTCACCTTTGTGGGGCACAAGCAATCTCATCGCCACTTATGAATCGATTTGTCTATTCTGTTCATTTATTATGAATGGCTGCTCAGTTCAGTTTGTGTAATGTATTCATAGCAGAAGCTGACATTTGTGTCTTGCCCTTTCCTTTCCTGTCCGATCGGGGAAGCTGAAGCCGTTTCTGTCTCCGACGGCTACTCCTACGATGTATGAAACCTTTGGTCACTGTCTCTTGCCTGAAGCTTTAAATTTGTGCCTTGCTTAGTTCTCTCCCCTTATTCGCTGTTGTGTGGTTTCAGGTCCAGAAGAGGCCGCCGTGAGAAGCCCCAAAAGGCCACGACGATCTTCCTGATTCAGGTTTGGTTTTCGTTACGTGATTCTCTCTTTGGCAACAGTGGCATATACATATGATAATAGGCAGTTCATTGGCGTTAATTGCTAATGCTTTCTTCGATTTCCTCCTCACTTGTTTTCGGGCTAAAATATTATCTGGAATTGTATGCTTGGGCTTGGTGAAGGGCCTTTCGTTCTAGAGGAAAATGAGTAAAATGACAACGCAATTTCTGGGTTCAGTTATTTAGTTCTACTTAGAAGCTGAGGTCTGTGGTAGTTCTGGGGGGCCAAAATGAAAAAAAAAAAACAAAAAAAAAAGTGTTACATAGTATAAAAATGTTCTGGGCATACTTCGGAAGAATTTATTCCACGACAATGGCTGTACTGGAGCCTCCATTTCCACGACAAGTTTTTTGTTTCGACATTTTGTTAAAATCACAAATTCCAAAGGGAAAATAGATTTTTTGATGTGTTAGATGGGAGATAGAACCTGAAAGTTAAGCATGCTCAGGCTGGAGTAGTGAGAGGATGGGTGACCAGCAGGGAAGTTAGACGATTTGGAATTAGTGCTGATTAGAGATTAAATTCTGAAGAAGTGAGGAGGGGTTTCTTTGTTTTTGTGTGTTTTCTTTGATTTTTCATCGGTTTTCTTTATTTTTTCTGTTTTCACTAGGTTTTTTCTTTTCTTCTTTTTTTCTTATATTTTTGTTTTTCTTTCTCGGTTTTATTTGATTTTTCTTGTTTCTTTGTTTCCTTTTCTTTTTTGTTTTTTCTTGGCGTTCAGTACACATTCAACATTTTTTGTATGGTTCAAAACTACTTATTCAATAAATATTAGTGTTACAAAATAATTATGTTTTTTAATAATAATTTCAAACTCAAACGGTGAAGCGTGTGACATGATGGTCACATTTTTTAAAACGGATATAATATTTGTCGAATTTTGATTTACAGATTTAAAGATATTAAATGATAAATGGCATAATAATAATAATATTATTACCTATTTTATTTTCATTGAAATTCAATATTATTATACTTATTTTATTTGAACTTTTTTTATTATTTTGTATTTTTTGATTTTTTTTTTAGAATTTTTGATTTTTTTGTAATTTTTTCCTTTTTTTGAAGTATTTTTTAGTTTTTAAATTAATCATTGTTGTTTGATATCATTGTTGTTTTTTAATAATTGTTTGGTTTTTTTAAATAC
The DNA here is from genome assembly GCA_011799875.1 of Thinopyrum elongatum. Classification (NCBI taxonomy): domain Eukaryota; kingdom Viridiplantae; phylum Streptophyta; class Magnoliopsida; order Poales; family Poaceae; genus Thinopyrum; species Thinopyrum elongatum. Next base: position 583,150,338 of record CM022299.1, read on the forward strand.
ATGGTCAACTTTTTCTATACATATTGTATATATTTTTATATATTTTTTGTTGACAGGGTCAACATTTATTCTACACACATTTAACATTTTTCAAATGCATGATTAACATTTTTGGAAACATAATGTAAACTACATTTTTGTAATATACATGTTTAGAATTTTTTGCAGTGTAAACAAAAGTGAAAAAGGAACCCAAAAAAACGAAAACAAAAAACGTGAAAAAACCCCGAAAAAAAGCGAGGCTTTGGCCTCCAGCGCACCTGGGCCGGGCCATCTCGCTCTGCTCCGGGTGACGAGAATATGTGTCGCTAGATGGCCCGGAGGCCGATTCGACTGGCCGTGTCATTTTTGCGACCCCATACCCTTGCCCCCCACCCCATCCCGTCTCCTCCTCTTTTGTCGTCGCCGCCGCCGCCGGTCCGTCGACCCCAGCACGGACACAGGTAAGCCCTCACCAATATCCTCTGCGTTGTTCCCTCCTCCTCTCCGCTACCTCCCCTTTTCCACTCTCCTCCGGCGACCTGCACCCTCTCGTGACCCGCTCCTCTCTTATGTCTGCCGCAGGTAGCACTGTACCGGCCGACCTCCCCTGCTGCCGTTCAACCTCCTCTGCTCCCATTCGACTTCCCCTGCTGCAAGGTGATTAACACTGAGAAAATTCGCTAGACTATTTAGACACTGTAATATGTATGTATCTGCAGGAATTAATCATATATTTTGGCAATGATTTGCTGCATTAGAGGTAGTGAGCAATATATAGACGGTGCCATGTGTGTATAGGTAGGTAGTGATAAATCATCATGTTTTGGTGTTTTGGAGTACTACATGATAGTTTTTGTATGAAACGAAAAATAGGGCCACTCAAATTTGGGGCAAAAGCAATCCATCGCCACTTCTGAAATTGATTTGTCTATTCTGTTCATTATTATGCTGCTCAGTTCAGTTTGTGTAGTGTATTCATAGCAGAGCCTGAACATTTGGTGTCATTGCCTTCCTTTCCTGCCGATGGGGAAGCTGAAGCCCGTTTCTCCGACGGCTACTCCTCAAGGCATGAAACCTTTGTCACTGTCTCTTGCCTGAAGCCTTGAATTTGTGCCTTGCTCAGTTTCTCTCCCCTCATGTCGCTGTTGTGTGGTTTCATGTCAGAAGAGGCGCCGTGAGAAGCCCAAAAGGCCGGTACTTGACGACGATCTTCCTGACTCTTCAGGATTGGTTTTCGTTACTGTGTTCTCTCTTTGGCAGACTATGGCAACATACACATATAATAACAGTTCAGTAGGCGTTAATTGCTAGTGCTTCGATTTCCTCCTCCCTTGTTTCGTGCTAAAATTATTATGTGGAATTGTATGCTGGTGCTTGGTGAGCCTTGTGTTCTAGAGGAAAATGAGTAAATGACAATGCAATTTCTGGGTTCAGTTGTTTAGTTTCTACTTAGAAGCTAAGGTACCGTGGTAGTTCTAGCTAGAAAGTGGTACATAGTAGAAAAATGTCTGGGCATACTTCGAAAAGAATTTATTTCCACGACAATGGCTAGTACTGGAGCAATCCATTTCAACGACAAGTTTTCCGTTTCGACAATTTTTTAAAATCACAAAATTCCAAAGGGAAAATAGAGTTTTAGGACGTTTTAGACGTTTTTAGGGTTTATGGCTAGGGTTTAGATTTCATAGTTTAGGGTTAGGTTTTATGGTTTGAACCTTTACTGTTTACTGTTTAGAATAGAGTTTCGGACGTTTTAAGTCCTGGGTTTAGGGTTTAGGACAATTTTTTAAAATCAGAAAATTCCAATGGGAAAATAGAGTTTTTGGACGTTTTAGACGTTTTAGGGTTTAGGGCTAGGGTTTAGATTTCCATGTTTAGGGTTAGGTTTTAGGGTTTGAACCTTTAGTGTTTACTGTTTAGAATAGAGTTTTGGACGTTTTAAGTCCCGGGTTTAGGGTTTCAGAGTTCATTTGTAGTGCTTTTCAATTTCAGGCTAATTTAGCTCAAATAATCATTAAATGCATGAAAAAAATATCAAATGAAGTCAAAAAGGGTTGAAATTTAAGGATGTGGCTTTGAATGGTTCATATCGAACAGACAAAAATTCTGGAGTTGAAATAAAATTAAAAAAATAAATTGTCTTTGTAACAGCTGAGTTTTCATCCGAAACCCTGTTACTTCGAAAGAGATGGTCTAGTTTGTACATGAGGTGCATCCAGTTTTTGCCATAACCCTCTCAACTTTTTAGCACAAGCCATTTGGGTGAAATGATGATACCATGCCAAGTTTCAGGGTTTTCAGAGTTCATTTGTAGTGCTTTTCAATTTCAGGCTAGTTTAGCTCAAAGAATCATTAAATGCATGAAAAAATAGCAAATGAAGTCAAAAAGGGTTGAAATTTAAGGATGTGGCTTTGAATGGTTCATATTGAACACACAAAAATTCTTCAGTTAATATAAGTTTAAAAAATGAAATGTGGTCAAACTCTGGTCAAACTGTGGTCAAACTAATTATTCAATAAATATTAGTATTACTAAACAATTATTGTTTTTTAGAATAATAATTTCAAACTCAAACGGTGAAGCGTGTGACATCATCGTCACATTTTTCTGATAATAATGGATATAATATTTGTCGAATTTTGATTTACAGATTTAAAGATATTATGAATAAATGGCAAATAATATTATTATTAAACTTATTTTTATTTTCATTGAAATTCAATATTATTATATACTTATTTATTTTTTGAACTTTTTGTATTATTTTAGATTTTTTGATTTTTTTTTGGAGATTTTTTGAGATTTTTGTAATTTTTTCCTTTTTTTTTGAAGTATTTTTGAGTTTTTAAATTAATCATTGTTGTTTGTTTTAATAATTGTTTGGAACTCAAAATATTAAATCATGTGACATCAAGACCTAAGGGCTAACTGGATTGATAGCTTACTATTGTCAGGAAAACAACAAGTGCAGACTTGGAAATTAGGGGAGACAGAACCTGAAAGTTAAGCATGCTCGGGCTGGAGTAGTGAGAGGATGGGTGACCGGCCGGGAAGTTAGACGATTTGGAATGAGTGCTGATTAGAGATTAGAGATTAAATTCTAAAGCAGTGAGGAGGGGTTTCTTTGTTTTTTCATGGGTTTCTTTGTTTTTGTGTGTTTTCTTTGATTTTTCATCGGTTTTCCTTGTTTTTTCGGTTTTCACTAGGTTTTTCCTTTTCTTCTTTTTTTTCTTATATTTTTGTTTCTTTCTCGGTTTTATTTGATTTTTCTTGTTTCTTTGTTTCCTTTTCTTTTTTGTTCTTTCTTGCCGTTCAGTACACATTCAACATTTTTTGTATACATCAGAAACAATTTTTATATACATGTTTAACATTTTTAAATACAAAATTAATATATTTTGAAATCTTATATTTTTTGAAGTCTACTTTCCGTGCACATTGGACATTTTTGGTATATATCTAATACAATTCTAATACGCCTTTAACATTTTTCAAATACCAGTTTAATATTTTTGAATACATGGTCAACATTTTTTCTACACCCATCTTAACATTTTTCAAATTTGGATTAATATTTTCAAATACAGATTAACATTTTTAAACACGGTCAACATTTTCTAACACATCTAACTTATATTTCAAATGGTTGATTGACTATCAAGTACAAGATTAACATTTTTAATACACTATGACATTTTTTCTATACACATTTAGAAAAAATTAAATGCTATCAACATTTTTTCCAATGCTTGATTAACATTTTTTTAAATACATGGTCAACTTTGTCATACATATTGTATATATTTTTATACATTTTTTGTTGACATGGTCAACATTTATTCTACACACATTTAACATTTTTCAAATGCATGATTAACATTTTTGGAAACATAATGTAAACTACATTTTTGTAACATACATGTTTAGAATTTTTGGTAGTATAAACAAAAGTGAAAAAGGAAACCAAAAAACAAAAACAAAAAACATGAAAAAACCCCGAAAAAAAGCGAGGCTTTCGCCTCCAGCGCACCTAGGCCGGCCCATCTCGCTCTGCTCCGGGTGACGAGAATATGTGCCGCTGGATGGCCCGAAGGCCGATTCGACTGGCCGAGTCATTTTTGCGACCCCATACCCTTGCCCCCCGCCCCATCCCACCGCCGCCGCCGGTCCGTCGACCCCAGCACGGACGCAGGCAAGCCCTCTCCAATATCCTCTGCGCTGCTCCCTCCTCTCCGCTGCCTCCCTTTTCCACTCTCCTCCGGCGACCTGCACCCTCTCGTGACCCGCTCCTCTCTATTGTCTGCCGCAGGTAGCACTGTACCGGCCGACCTCCCCTGCTGCCGTTCAACCTCCTCTGCTCCCATTCGACTTCCCCTGCTGCAAGGTGATTAACACTGAGAAAATTCGTTAGACTATTTAGACATTGTAATATGTATGTATCTGCAGGAAGTAATCATATATTTTGGCAATGATTTGCTACATTAGAGGTAGTGAGCAATATATAGACGGTGCCATGTGTGTATAGGTACGTAGTGATAAATCATCATGTTTTGGTGTTTTGGAGTACTACATGATAGTTTTTGTATGAAACGAAAAATAGGGCCACTCAACTTTGGGGCAAAAGCAATCCATCGCCACTTCTGAAATCGATTTGTCTATTCTGTTCATTATTATGCTGCTCAGTTCAGTTTGTGTAATGTATTCATAGTAGAGCCTGAACATTTGGTGTCATTGCCTTCCTTTCCTGCCGATGGGGAAGCTGAAGCCCGTTTCTCCGACGGCTACTCCTCGAGGTATGAAACCTTTGTCACTGTCTCTTGCCTGAAGCTTTGAATTTGTGCATTGCTCAGTTTCTCTCCCCTCATGTCGCTATTGTGTGGTTTCAGGTCAGAAGAGACGCCGTGAGAAGCCCAAAAGGCCGGTGCTTGACGACGATCTTCTTGACTCTTCAGGTTTGGTTTTCATTACTGTGTTCTCTCTTTGGCAGATAGTGGCAATATACATATATAATAACAGTTCAGTAGGCATTAATTGCTAGTGCTTTGATTTCCTCCTCACTTGTTTCGTGCTAAAATTATTATGTGGAATTGTATGCTGGTGCTTGGTGAAGCCTTGCGTTCTAGAGGAAAATGTGTAAATGACAACGCAATTTCTGGGTTCAGTTGTTTAGTTTCTACTTAGAAGCTGAGGTACCGTGGTAGTTCTGGCTAGAAAGTGGTACATAGTAGAAAAATGTCTGGGCATACTTCAAAAAGAATTTATTTCCACGACAATGGCTAGTACTGGAGCCATCCATTTCCACAACAAGTTTTCCATTTTGACAATTTTTTAAAATCACAAAATTCCAAAGGGAAAATAGAGTTTTTGGACGTTTTAGACGTTTTTAGGGTTTATGGTGTCGGCGTCCTGGGACCGGGGGTGCCCAGACTTGCCTGCCTGCGGCCCATGGCATGGCTCCATCCACGGCCTGGTATGGCCCAGCTTCAGCAACAACAACTAAGGACCCTCGCGAGGGGCCAAGCCTCGCGAGGCGGATGACACCAAGACCTCCACGAGGGGCGGCCTCCCCAGGCTGGCTCCCGAGGAGCGGAGATATCAATGCAAGCTGCACCTCGCGAGGTTCACCTGACGTGAGCCGTGACAACCAAGACCAGGCGGGCACCAGCGGGTGCAGTGTACCAGTTTCCCCTTTGGTGCCAAGGAGGCAAGCGCAGGCGCGGAGTCCCGAGGAATCAAGGAAAGGTATCCATATCGGTGCAACAAGACCAGGACCGCCAGGACGGCAGGACAGAGGTCATCGCGGAGCCCACTACAGCGTCACCACCAGAGGCTTTTGCAGGCGAAGACTACTTTTGTCAGGATAACTTGTACTAGTTGTCTCCCTTCGAATTTGGCCTTGTGGGATCCCTTCCCGCCTACATTTGGGAAGAGGACCAAGGTCACTATAAATAGGACTTAGCCACCACCATAGAAGGGGGGAACTCGGATGAGATCCATTTTACCTTCACCACCTCACCAGCTCATCGAGCTCAAGAACACCTCGCCTCCTGAGGTCGTTCCACCCCTGTACTAGTTCATCCTCAGCCGTTCGAGGCAATCCACCCCAAAGCTGGAGTAGGGTATTACACCACAAGGTGGCCCGAACTAGGGTAAACTGCTGTGTCCCTTGTCCCTTGGGTTCATCGAGCTAGGCCGTGGGATCGTTGAGCAGGCAGACTAGGGAGGGAGAGTTCTTCACACGCACCCCAGAGTTCGAACCTCTCAAGGGTCTGCGGAACCCCGAATCCGACATTTGGCATGCCAGGTAGGGGTGCGTCGGAGCCTTTCTCCCGTCGGTCGACCCGCCGCTGCTCCACCGCTTCCATGGCTGACGCCTGTCGAGCCCGTGCTGAGCGTCGGGCTGCCCTCGCCGCTCGCGTCGCCCAAACGACGCCCGTTGGCGGGCCTCCCCGCCATTCTCCATCGCCTGCTGCTAACGCCGCCACCAGCCCGGCAGGGCACGAGCAGCAAGCTTCGTCGCTGCACCCCTCCGTGCGGCGTGATGGGCGCACGGCCACTCCGTCGCTGACTCCGGCTGGTTCGTCGTCTCACGCTCGTCGCGGGCCGGCGGACGCGCAAGCTTCGGTGCTCATGGCGCACGAGCTCTTGCTCTACCGCCCCGTCGACGACTTCTACGAGGACTGGCTCGAGCGCATCGCCGAGCTTGTCAGCGCCGCAGGGGGCTCACCTGCGCCGTCTCTCTCGCTGCCTCGCCCACCACCTACCGCGGGCGACGTAGCCCACGGAGCGCCTCCACCACCTCCCCATCAAGATATCGCCCTCGCGCCAAGGTGCGTGGCCCCACGGCGTGACCCACCGTGCAGGGCGCCCGCGCGCGAAGAAGCAAGCTGCCAGGAGATCCATCGGCCGCAAGAAGATGCTCCTGCGCTCCCAGCGCCCCCACGCCAAGACCGTGTACCGCCTGTGGTGGTGGCGTGTGAGCGCCAAGATCAAGCTCCGCCTCCATGTTGGGCTCCTGTAACCACTGCGTGCTGCCGAGCCTTCACTCCCGAGCTACGCAGCGTCGTCTGGCCAGGAAAGTTCAAGCCCGACCTGCCTTCACGCTACGACGGCACCCCTGACCCTGCTGAGTTCCCCATGGCATCGAGGCGGCCAACGGTGATGAGAAGGTCATGGCAAACTGGTTCCCCATGGCTCTCAAGGATGGCGCGCGCTCATGGCTCCTGAACCTGCCCGCAGGATCGATCTCCTCCTGGGGCGAGATGCGCGAGCGTTTCGTCGCCAACTTCCATGGCACCCGCGACCGTCCGCCTGCCATGGGCGACCTGCGACGTATCAGGCAGCAGCTAGGAGAAACCCTACAGAAGTACATCCAGTGCTTCAACAGCGTATGTCTCAAGATTCCCAAGGTGTCGGATGAGGCCATCATCTCAGCATTCTCTGATGGCGTCCGCGATGTCAAGATGAAGGAGGAGCTCGCCATACACGAAGACCTGTGCATGACTCTGGAGATGTTCAACATGGCGACCAAGTGCACGAGAGCTGAGAAGGCATGCCTCTCCCTCCTCGAGCTCCCAGCGGCCGACCCAGAAGACAAGAAAGCCAAGGCCAAGGGCGTGAAACGCAAGGGGGCGGCCGTGCTTGCGGCTGAACCAGAAATGAAGCGCGGCTGCGACCACCCAGAGTCATCCAAGGGCAGTCGTCCGTTCTGCATCTTCCACAACGTACACAGCCACAAAACCAACAACTGCCGTGAGCTCAGGGCCATCCGCGATGGGCGCCTCGGTCGACGCCCCGAGCGCAACGATCGAGGCTACGGCCGCGGAGGAGGCCGAGGTGGAGGACGCTGGGATGACCGCGGGCCTCACGAGGAGTGGCGTGACCAGCCTCGTGAGGACTGTTGGTAGGGCCAGCCTCGTGAGAACCGCTGGCAGGGCCAGCCTCGCGAGGGCGCCTGGAGGGATCAGCCTCGTGAGGACCGTCCTCAGGGAAACGCCGGCCTCCCTCCGCTGCCACCACCACCAAGAAGGAACGATGACCACCACAAGGATGAGGGGGCTGGGGGCTTCCAGGAGCCTCGCACCGTCGCTTGCGTCCTAGGCGGTGCTCAGGCCCCAGCCTCCCAGCGCGTCTTCAAGCAGTTCGCCCATAAGGTGAACGCGGCTCTCCCCAGGCTCGAGGCCACACGCCCGCTCAGGTGGTCCAAGTGCGTCATCACCTTCAGCTCGTCAGACCAGCTCAAGTGCGCGGCAACCGTCGGCGCCCTCCCGATGCTCTGCTCTCCCGTCATCAGCAACGTCCTCGTCACCAAGACCCTCATTGATGGTGGGGCGGGGCTCAATGTCCTTTCCATCAAAACGTTCGATCGCCTCCAAGTGCCCTATGATCAGTTGCAGCCCACCAAGCCCTTCTCAGGAGTGACCGACGGCTCCACCACCCCGATAGGGCAGATCCGCCTCCCTGTCACCTTCGGCCAGCGTGACAACTACCGCACCGAGCTCATCGACTTCGACATCGCCCACATACGTCTTCCGTACAATGCCATCCTTGGGTACCCAGCCCTGGCAAAATTCATGGCGGTGACTCATCATGGCTACAATGTCCTCAAGATGCCAGGGAACCGCGACATCATCACGATCGCCTGCGAGGAAAAGGACGCGGTGTGCTCTCTCGAGCGCGCCTACCAGGCCGCGGCGGTTGAGGACCCAGACAATGAAGGCACCATCTACCCTCCTGAGGCTATCCCCAAGAAGAAGAAACAGCTGCTCCGCCAAGAGTCTCAGGAGAACAGTGTCTCCACCGGCACTACCTCAGGACCAGCGCCCTCGAATAGGGCGCCCCCTCTCTTGCATAGGAAGGCGCGCCCGATGCCCCTCTTAGGCTGGGCTTAGGGGCTCTCCTCTGGAGGGCCTCTGAACTAGCCAACACCACGAAGGAGGCGCTCGGGCACAGCGTGGAGGCGTGCTTCAACACGCGCTTTCGCCAAGAGGGCACAAGGCACGAGGTGCCTGGTGCTCCGGAGTTCGTCATCAAGGCAACCGAGGAGCTTCAAGAGGCAAGAGCCATGCGCGGCGACCACCGCCCGCCACCCGGCTCGGCTCCTTGTCCTGGCGAGGACAGTAAGCTGCGCGTTTGCATCAACTACCTCGGGCTCAACAGGGGCTGCGTCTCAGGAGCGCTTCTGGCCATCGCGTGTTGGTCGGTGCGAGGGCCCCTCTCACAGCTACGTTCACATGCCATACGGCCTGCCGAACGCGGCTGTCACCTTCCAGCACCACCTGCGGCGCGTCCTGGCGGCTCAGGAGACCAGGCACCAGGCGGTCCTGGTGGAGATGGCGACGGTTCTCCGTGAGCCCCCTGAGCCTCCAGAGCCTCCCGAGGTTCAGGACCCAGGCGACTCGTGAGGAGCGACTTCTTCAGCTACTCCGACGTCTCTTCAGCAACGGTACCAGGTGACATTTTCCAATTTATTCAGTTGGGGGCGCCCCTCGGGCTGCATCATCCCCAAGCCGTGTGCGTCCGTCCCTGTGGCACGTATCGCTTTGCATCTATCGGAACTAGCCTTATCCTTGCCATCGGTCGCTTTATGATTATCATCTGCCTGTCCGGTACTTCGTTGCCATGAATGTCGTACGCCCTTGCAAGCCCACCCACGACCGCCTCATGATTAAGGGCTGGCACGGCGTCTGTGCTCGGGTCTGTCCCTGCAGCGTCGCTAAACCCAAGAGACTGAGCTCTGGCTCACGGGCCAGCTCTCGTGTACGTCAACTCCCATGGTCCTTGGTGCCTTGTCCTCGCATGAGCTAATCGCGGGCGGATGAGTGAGGGCGCGCGATGTGGTGCCTCGTCACCACGGGAGCCGCGTGCCGGCTGTCTTTCTTCAGGACATCCGCATGAGAAGACTGGGCACGGCGTCTGTGCTCGGGTCCGTTCCTGCAGCGTCGATAAACCCAACGGCTGAGCTCTGTCTGGCGGGTCGGCCCCGTTCACGTCACCTCCTAGGGTCGTTGGTGCTTGGCCTTCTCATGTGGTAACCTCAGGAGATTCACTCGGCGCAGGTTGCCTAACCATCTCGCAGGATCATTACAAGTGCTCTCAATCAAGACCAGGCGCAACCCGCCTTGAGGTAGGGCCCCGTGAGTCCCGCGCTGGCTCACGGGTGCCCAGACACACCTCCTCCAGCCCTGTCGTGCAAGCCATGTGTCAGGGAGGGGCTGTACATGCCCCGGGGGCTCTCCTCAGAGGGAGCCCCCTCCCACGTACCAGTGGAAGCACCATGCCAAGTTTCAGGGTTTTCAGAGTTCATTTGTAGTGCTTTTCAATTTCAGGCTAGTTTAGCTCAAAGAATCATTAAATGCATGAAAAAATAGCAAATGAAGTCAAAAAGGGTTGAAATTTAAGGATGTGGCTTCGAATGGTTCATATTGAACACACAAAAATTCTTCAGTTAATATAAGTTTAAAAAATAAAATATGGTCAAACTCTGGTCAAACTGTGGTCAAACTACTTATTCAATAAATATTAGTGTTACTAAATAATTATTGTTTTTTAGAATAATAATTTCAAACTCAAATGATGAAGCGTGTGACATCATGATCACATTTTTCTTGAAATATGGATATATTATTTGTCGAATTTTGATTTACAGATTTAAAGATATTAAATGAATAAATGGCATAATAATATAATAATAATATTACTTATTTTATTTTCATTGAAATTCAATATTATTATTATTATTTTATTTTGAACTTTTTGTATTTTTTGTGTTTTTTTGTTTTTTTTGTTTTTTGTATTTTTCCAGTCCCTTTTTTGCAGTCTTTTGCGATTTTTAACTTAATCCTGTTTCTTTTTATCATTGTTGTTTATTTTAATAATTGTTTGGAATTCAAAATATTAAATCATGTGACATCAAGACCTAAGGGTTAACAGGATTGATAGCTTACTATTGTCAGGAAAACAACAAGTGCAGACTTGGAAACTAGGGGAGATAGAACCTGAAATTTAAGCGTGCTCGGGCTGGAGTAGTGAGAGGATGGGTGACCGGCCAGGAAGTTAGACGATTTGGAATGAGTGTTGATTAGAGATTAGAGATTAAATTCTGAAGTAGTGAGGAGGGGTTTCTTTGTTTTTTCATGGGTTTCTTTGTTTTTGTGTGTTTTCTTTGATTTTTCATCGGTTTTCTTTGTTTTTTCGATTTTTACTAGGTTTTTCCTTTTCTTCTTTTTTTCTTACATTTTTGTTTCTTTCTCGGTTTTATTTGATTTTTCTTGTTTCTTTGTTTCCTTTTCTTTTTTGTTTTTTCATGGCGTTCAGTACACATTCAACATTTTTTGTATACATCAGAAACATTTTTTATATACATGTTTAACATTTTTAAATACAAAATTAATATATTTTGAAGTCTACTTTCTGTGCACATTGTACATTTTTGGTATATATCTAATACAATTTTTCTAATACGCCTTAACATTTTTTCAAATACAAGTTTATATTTTTTGAATACATGGTCAACATTTTTTCTACACACATCTGTTAACATTTTTCAAATACAAGATTAACATTTTCTACACACATCTAACATAGTTATTCAAATGGTTGATTAACTATTCAAGTACAAGATTAACATTTTTAATACACTATTGACATTTTTTCTATACACATTTAAAAAAAATTAAATTTTTAATCAACATTTTTTCAAATGCTTGATTAACATTTTTTTAAATACATGGTCAACTTTTTCTATACATATTGTATATATTTTTATACATTTTTTGTTGACATGGTCAACATTTATTCTACACACATTTAACATTTTTCAAATGCATGATTAACATTTTTGGAAACATAATGTGAACTACATTTTTGTAATACACATGTTTAGGATTTTTGGTAGTGTAAACAAAAGTGAAAAAGGAAACCAAAAAACAAAAACAAAAAACATGAAAAAACCTCCAAAAAAGCGAGGCTTTGGCCTCCAGCGCACCTGGGCCGGCCCATCTCGATCTGCTCCGGGTGACGAGAATATGTGCCGCTGGATGGCCCGGAGGCCGATTCGACTGGCCGAGTCGTTTTTGTGACCCCATACCCTTGCCCCCCCGCCCCATCCCGCCTCCTGCTCTTTTGCCATCGCTGCCGCTGCCACTGCCGGTCCGTCGACCCCCGCACGGACGCAGGTAAGCCCTCTCCAATATCCTCTGCGCTGCTCCCTCCTCCCTTCTGCTACCTCCCCTTTTCCACTCTCCTCCGGTGACCTGCACCCTCTCGTGACCCGCTACTCTCTCTTGTCTGCCGCACGTAGCACTGTACCGGCCGACCTCCCCTGCTGCCGTTTAACCTCCTCTGCTCCCATTCGACTTCCCCTGCTACAAGGTGATTAACACTGAGAAAATTCGCTAGACTATTTAGACACTGTAATATGTATGTATCTGCAAGAATTAATCATATATTTTGGCAATGATTTGCTACATTAGAGGTTGTGAGCAATATATAGACGGTGGCATGTGTGTATAGGTAGGTAGTGATAAATCATCATGTTTTGTTGTTTTGGAGTACTACGTGATAGTTTTTGTATGAAACGAAAAATAGGGCCACTCAACTTTGGGGCAAAAGCAATCCATCGCCACTTCTGAAATCGATTTGTCTATTCTGTTCATTATTATGCTGCTCAGTTCAGTTTGTGTAATGTATTCATAGCAGAGCCTGAACATTTGGTGTCATTGCCTTCCTTTCCTGCCGATGGGGAAGCTGAAGCCCGTTTGTCCGACGGCTACTCCTCGAGGTATGAAACCTTTGTCACTGTCTCTTGCCTGAAGCTTTGAATTTGTGCCTTGCTCAGTTTCTCTCCCCTCATGTCGCTGTTGTGTGGTGTCAGGTCAGAAGAGGCGCCGTGAGAAGCCCAAAAGGCCGGTGCTTGACGATGATCTTCCTGACTCTTCAGGTTTGGTTTTCATTACTGTGTTCTCTCTTTGGCAGATAGTGGCAATATACATATATAATAACAGTTCAGTAGGCATTAATTGCTACTGCTTTGATTTCCTCCTCACTTGTTTCGTGCTAAAATTATTTTGTGGAATTGTATGCTGGTGCTTGGTGAAGCCTTGCGTTCTAGAGGAAAATGAGTAAATGACAACGCAATTTCTGGGTTCAGTTGTTTAGTTTCTACTTAGAAGCTGAGGTACCGTGGTAGTTCTGGCTAGAAAGTGGTACATAGTAGAAAAATGTCTGGGCATACTTCGAAAAGAATTTATTTCCACCACAATGGCTAGTACTGGAGCCATCCATTTCCACGACAAGTTTTCCGTTTGGAAATTTTTTTAAAATCACAAAATTCCAAAGGGAAAATAGGGTTTTTGGACGTTTTTAGGGTTTATGACTAGGGTTTAGATTTCAGAATTTAGGGTTAGGTTTTATGGTTTGAACCTTTAGTGTTTACTGTTTCGAATAGAGTTTCGGACGTTTTAAGTCCTGGGTTTAGGATACTTTTTTAAAATCACAAAATACCAAAGGGAAATAGAGTTTTTGGACGTTTTAGACGTTTTAGGGTTTAGGGCTAGGGTTTAGATTTCCAAGTTTAGGGTTTGGTTTTAGGGTTTGAACTTTTAGTGTTTACTATTTAGAATAGAGTTTCAGACGTTTTAAGTCCTGGGTTTAGGGTTTTCATAGTTCATTTGTAGTGCTTTTCAATTTCAGGCTAATTTAGCTTAAATAATCATTAAATGCATGAAAAAATATCAAATGAAGTCAAAAAGGGTTGAAATTTAAGGATGTGGCTTTGAATGGTTCATATTGAACACACAAAAATTCTGGAGTCAAAATAAGATTAAAAAAATGAAATGTCTTTGTAACAGCTGAGTTTTTGTCTGAAACCCTGTTACTTCGAAAGAGTTGGTATAGTTTGTACACGAAGTGCATCCAGTTTTTGCCATAACCCTCTCAAATTTTTAGCACAAGCTATTTGGGTGAAATGATGATACCCTGCCAAGTTTCAGGGTTTTCAGAGATCATTTGTAGTGCTTTTCAATTTCAGGCTAGTTTAGCTCAAAGAATCATTAAATGCATGGAAAAAATAGCAAATGAAGTCAAAAAGGGTTGAAATTTAAGGATGTGGCTTCGAATGGTTCATATTGAGCACACACAAATTCCTCAGTCAATATAAGTTTAAAAAATGGAGTGTGGTCAAACTACTTATTCAGTAAATATTAGTGTTACTAAATAATTATTGGTTTTTAGAATAATAATTTTAAACTCAAATGATGAAGCGTGTGACATCATGATCACATTTTTCTATTGTCGAATTTTGATTTATAGATTTAAAGATATTAAATGAATAAATGGCATAATAATAATAAAAATAATAATAATAATAATACTTATTTTATTTTCATTGAAATTCAATATTATTATTACTTATTTTATTTTGAACTTTTTGTATTATTTTTTGTTTTTTTCTTTTTTGAGAATTTTTATAATTTTTTCCTTTTTTGAAGTATTTTTGAGTTTTTAAATTAATCATTGTTATTTGTTAATCATTATTGTTTATTTTAATAATTGTTTGGAATTCAAAATATTAAATCATGTGACATCAAGACCTAAGGGTTAACAGGAGTGATAGCTTACTATTGTCAGGAAAACAACTAGTGCAGACTTGGAAACTAGGGGACATAGAACCTGAAAGTTAAGCATGCTCGGGCTGGAGTAGTGAGAGGATGGGTGAACGGCCGGGAAGTTAGACGATTTGGAATGAGTGCTGATTAGAGATTAAATTCTGAAGTAGTGAGGAGGGGTTTCTTTGTTTTTTCATGGGTTTCTTTGTTTTTGTGTGTTTTCTTTGATTTTTCATCGGTTTTCTTTATTTTTTCGGTTTTCACTAGGTTTTTCCTTTTCTTCTTTTTTTCTTATATTTTTGTTTCTTTCTCGGTTTTATTTAATTTTTCTTGTTTCTTTGTTTCCTTTTCTTTTTTGTTTTTTCTTGGTGTTCCGTACACATTCAACCTTTTTTGTATACATCAGAAACAATTTTTATATACGT
>CM022299.1:583172589-583196473 GCA_011799875.1 Thinopyrum elongatum
GCCCAACATTTTTCTACTATGTACCACTTTCTAGCCAAGAACTACCACGGTACCCTGCTTCTAAGTAGAAACTAAACAACTGAACCCAGAAATTGCGTTGGTCATTTACTCATTTTCCCTAAACGCAAGGCTTCACCAAGCACCACCTACAATTCCATCAATAAATTTTAGCACGAAACAAGAGGAGGAATCAAAGCACTAGCAATTAATGCCTACTGAACTGTTATTATAATGTATATTGCCACTGTCTGCCAAAGAGAGAACACAGTAACGAAACCAAACCTGAAGAGTCAAAGATCATCGTCAAGCACCGCCTTTGGCCTTCTCACGGCGCCTTCTTCTTGACCCTAACCACCCAACTGTGACACGAGGGGAGAGAAACTGAGCAAGGCACAAATTCAAAAGCTTTAGGCAAGAGACAGTGACAAAGGTTTCATACCTTAGGAGTAGCCGTCGGACAAAACGGGCTTCAGCTTCCCCATCGGCAGGAAGGAAGGCAATGACACCAAATGTTCAGGCTCTGCTATGAATACATTACACAAACTGAACTGATCAGCATAATAATGAACAGAATAGCAAATCGTTTCGAAGTGGCGATGAATTGCTTTTGCCCCAAAGTTGAGTGGCCCTATTTTTCGTTTTCATACAAAAACTATCATGTATTAACTCCAGAACACCAAACATGATGATTTATCACTACCTACCTAATACACACATGGCACCGTCTATATATTGCTCACATAACCTCTAATGTAGGAAATCATTGCCAAAATATATGTTAATTCCTGCAGATACATACATATTACAGTGTCTAAATAGTCTAGCGAATTTTCTCAGTGTTATCACCTTGCAGCAGGGAAGTCGAATGGGGAAGGAGTTGAACGGCAGCAAGAGGTCGGGGGGCCGGTACAGTGCTACCTGCGGCAGACAAGAAGAGAAGCGGGTCACGAGAGGGTGCAGGTCGCCGGAGGAGAGTGGAAAAGGGGAGGCAACGGAGAGGAGGAGGGAGCAGCCAGAGGATATTGAGAGGGCTTACCTGCGTCCGTGCTGGGGTCGACGGACCGGCAGTGGCGGCGGCGGCGACGGCAAAAGAGGAGGAGGCGGGATGGGGCGGGGGGGGCAAGGGTATGGGGTCGCAAAAACGACTCGGCCAGTCGAATCGGCCTCCGGCCATCCAGCGGCACATATTCTCGTCACCCGCAGATCGAGATGGGCCGGCCCAGGTGCGCTGGAGGCCAAAGCCTCGCCTTTTCGGGTTTTTTCATGTTTTTTATTTTCGTTTTTGGTTTCCTTTTTCACTTTTGTTTACACTACCAAAAATTCTAAACATGTGTATTACAAAAATGTAGTTCACATTATGTCTCCAAAAATGTTAATCATGCATTTGAAAAATGTTAAATGTGTGTAGAATAAATTTGACCATGTCAACAAAATTGTATAAAAATATACAATATGTATAGAAAAAGTTCACCCTGTTATTTAAAAAATGTTAATCAGCATTGGAAAAAATGTTGATTAAGCATTTAAATTTTTTTAAATGTGTATACAAAAATGTCAATAGTGTTTGAAATGTTAATCTTGTACTTGAATAGTTAATCAACATTTGAATAAATATGTTAGATGTGTGTAGAAATGTTGACCATAGTTTAGAAAATATTAATCTTGTATTTCAAACATATTAATCATGAATTTGAAAAATGTTAACAGATGTGTGTAGAAAAAATGTTGACCATGTATTCAAAAAATATTAAACTTGTATTTGAAAAATGTTAAAGGCGTATTACAAAATTGTATTAGATATATATTAAAAATGTAAAATGTGCACGAAAAGTAGAATTCAAAAAATATTAATTTTGTATTTAAAAATGCTAAACAGGTATATAAAAATTGTTTCTGATGTATACAAAAAATGTTGAATGTGTACGGAACGCCAAGAAAAAATAAAAAAGAAAAGGAAACAAAGAAACAAGAAAAATCAAATAAAACCGAGAAAGAAACAAAAATATTAAAGAAAAGGAAAAACCTATTGAAAACCGAAAAAAACAAAGAAAACCATGAAAAATCAAGAAACACACAAACAAAGAAACCCATGAAAAAACAAAGAAACCTCCTCACTTCTTGAGAACTTAATCTCTAATCTGCACTCATTCCAAATCGTCTAACTTTCGGCTGGTCACCTATCCTCTCACTACTCTAGCCCAAGCACCTTAACTTTCAGTTCTATCTCCCCAGTTCCAAGTCTGCACTTGTTGTTTTCCTTACAAATAGTAAGCTATCAATCATGTTAAACCTTAGGTCTTGATTCACATGATTTAATATTTTGATCCAAACAATTATGAAAATAAATAACAATGATTAATTTAAAACTCAAAATACTTCAAAAAAAGGAAAAAATTAAAAAAATCAAAAATTCTCAAAAAACAAAAAAATATCCAAAATATTACAACAAGTTCAAAATAAAATAAGTAATAATAATATTGAATTTCATGAAAATAAAATAAATAGTAAAATAATATATTTATTATTATGCCATTTATTATTTAATATCTTTAATCTGTAAATTGAAATTCGACAAATAATTATCCACTATTATCAGAAAAATGTGACCTGATGTCACACGCTTCACCGTTTGAGTTTGAAATTATTATTTAAAAAACAATAATTATTAGTACACTAATATTTATTGAATAAGTAGTGGATATTTATTTTCATAATTGTTTGGATTCAAAATATTAAATCATGTGAAATCAAGACCTAAGGTTTAACATGATTGATAGCTTACTATTGTAAGGAAAACAACAAGTGCAGACTTGGAAACTAGGGGAGATAGAACCTGAAAGTTAAGCGTGCTTGGGCTAGAGTAGTGAGAGGATAGGTGACCAGCCGAGAAGTTAGACGATTTGGAATGAGTGCAGATTAGAGATTAAGTTCTCAAGAAGTGAGGAGGGGTTTCTTTGTTTTTTCATGGGTTTCTTTGTTTTTGTGTGTTTTCTTTGATTTTTCATTGGTTTTCTTTGTTTTTTCGGTTTTCAATAGGTTTTTCCTTTTCTTTAATATTTTTGTTTCTTTCTCGGTTTTATTTGATTTTTCTTGTTTCTTTGTTTCCTTTTCTTTTTTATTTTTTCTTGGCGTTTCATCCCCAAGCCAGGTGCTCGTCCCTGTGGCACGTATCGCTTTGCATCTCCGGAACAGCCTTATCCATTGCCACGGTCGCTTTATGATTATCATCTGCCTGTCCGGTACTCGTTGCCATGAATGTCGTACGCCCTTGCAAGCCCACCCACGACCGCCTCATGATTAAGGGCTGCACGGCGTCTGTGCTCGGGTCTGTCCCTCTGCAGCGTCGCTAAACCCAAGAGACTGAGCTCTGGCTCAGCGGGCCAGCTCTCGTGTACGTCCACTCCCTGGTCCTTGGTGCTTGTCCTCGCATGAGCTAATCGCGGGCGGATGAGTGAGGGCGCGCGATGTGGTGCCTCGTCACCACGGGGCCGCTGCCGGCTGTCTTTCTTCAGGACATCCGCATGAGAAGACTGGGCCCGGCGTCTGTGCTCGGGTCCGTTCCTGCAGCGTCGATAAACCCAACGGTCTAGCTCTGTCTGGCGGGTCGGCCCCGTTCACGTACCTCCTAGGGTCGTTGGTGCTTGGCCTTCTCATGTGGTAACCTCAGGAGTTCACTCGGCGCAGGTTGCCTAACCATCTCGCAGGATCATTACAAGTGCTCTCAATCAAGACCAGGCGCAACCCGCCTTGAGGTAGGGCCCGTGAGTCCCGCGCTGCTCACGGGTGCCCAGACACACCTCCTCCAGCCCTGTCGTGCAAGCCATGTGTCAGGAGGGCTGTACTGCCCCGGGGGCTCTCCTCAGAGAGCCCCTCCCACGTACCAGTGGAAGCACCATGCCAAGTTTCAGGGTTTTCAGAGTTCTTTGTAGTGCTTTTCAATTTCAGGCTAGTTTAGCTCAAAGAATCATTAAATGCATGAAAAAATAGCAAATGAAGTCAAAAGGGTTGAAATTTAAGGATGTGGCTTCGAATGTTCATATGAACACACAAAATTCTTCTTAATAAAGTTTAAAAATAAAATATGTCAAACTTGGTCAAACTGTGGTCAAACTACTTATTCAATAAATATTAGTGTTACTAAAAATTATGTTTTTTAGAATATAATTTCAAACTCAAATGATGAAGCGTGTGACATCATGATCACATTTTCTGATAATAATGGATTATATTTGTCGAATTTGATTTACAGATTTAAAGATATTAAATGAATAAATGGCATAATAATATTAATAATAATAATATTACTTATTTTATTTTCATTGAAATTCAATTTATTATTACTTATTTTATTTTGAACTTTTGTATTATTTTTGTTTTTTTGTTTTTTTTGTTTTTTTGTATTTTTTCCTTTTTTGAAGTATTTTTGAGTTTTTAAATTCATCTGTTATTTTTAATCATTGTTGTTTATTTTAATAATTGTTTGATTCAATATTAAATCATGTGACATCAAGACCTAAGGGTTAACAGGATTGATAGCTTACTATTGTCAGGAAACAACATTGCAGACTTGGAAACTAGGGGAGATAGAACGAAATTTAGCGTGCTCGGGCTGGAGTAGTGAGAGGATGGGTGACCGGCCAGGAAGTTAGACGATTTGGAATGAGTGTTGATAGAGATTAGAGATTAAATTCTGAAGTAGTGAGGAGGGGTTTCTTGTTTTTTCATGGGTTTCTTTGTTTTTTGTGTGTTTTCTTTGATTTTTCTCGGTTTTCTTTTTTCGATTTTTACTAGGTTTTCCTTTTCTTCTTTTTTTCTTACATTTTTGTTTCTTTCTCGGTTTTATTTGATTTTTCTTGTTTCTTTGTTTCCTTTTCTTTTGTTTTTTTATGGCTTCAGTACACATTCAACATTTTTGTATACATCAAAACATTTTTTATACATGTTAACATTTTTAATACAAAATTAATATATTTTGAAGTCTACTTTCTGTGCACATTGTACATTTTTGGTATATATCTAATACAATTTTCTAATACGCCTTTAACATTTTTCAAATACAAGTTAATATTTTTGAATACATGGTCAACATTTTTTCTACCACATCTGTTAACATTTTTCAAATACAGAATTAACATTTTCTACACACATCTAACATAGTTTTCAAATGGTTGATTAACTATTCAAGTACAAGATAACATTTTTAATACACTATTGACATTTTTTCTATACACATTTAAAAAATTAAATTTTTAATCAACATTTTTCAAATGCTTGATTAACATTTTTTTAAATACATGGTCAACTTTTTCTATACATATTGTATATATTTTTATACATTTTTTGTTGACATGGTCAACATTTATTCTACACATTTAACATTTTTCAAATGCATGATTAACATTTTTGGAAACATAATGTGAACTACATTTTTGTAATACACATGTTAGGATTTTTGGTAGTGTAAACAAAAGTGAAAAGGAAACCAAAAAACAAAAACAAAAAACATGAAAAAACCTCCAAAAAAGCGAGGCTTTGGCCTCCAGCGCACCTGGGCGGCCCATCTCGATCTGCTCCGGTGACGAGAATATGTGCCGCTGGATGGCCGGAGGCCGATTCGACTGGCCGAGTCGTTTTTGTGACCCATACCCTTGCCCCCCGCCCATCCCGCCTCCTGCTCTTTTGCCATCGCTGCCGCTGCACTGCCGGTCCGTCGACCCCCGCCGGACGCAGGTAAGCCCTCCAATCCTCCTGCGCTGCTCCCTCCTCCCTTCTGCTACCTCCCCTTTTCCACTCTCCTCGGTGACCTGCACCCTCTCGTGACCCGCTACTCTCTCTTGCTGCCGCACGTAGCACTGTACCGGCCGACCTCCCCTGCTGCCGTTTAACCTCCTCTGCTCCATCTCGACTTCCCTGCTCAAGTGATTAACACTGAGAAAATTCGCTAGACTATTTAGACACTGTAATATGTATGTATCTGCAAGAATTAATCATATATTTTGGCAATGATTGCTACATTGAGGTGTGTGACAATATATAGACGTGGCATGTGTGTATAGGTAGGTAGTGATATATCATTGTTTTGTTGTTTTGGAGTACTACGTGATAGTTTTTGTATGAAACGAAAAATAGGGCCACTCAACTTTGGGGCAAAAGCAATCCATCGCCACTTCTGAAATCGATTTGTCTATTCTGTTCATTATTATGCTGCTCAGTTCAGTTTGTGTAATGTATTCATAGCAGAGCCTGAACATTTGGTGTCATTGCCTTCCTTTCCTGCCGATGGGGAAGCTGAAGCCCGTTTGTCCGACGGCTACCTCGAGGTATGAAACCTTTGTCACTGTCTCTTGCCTGAAGCTTTGAATTTGTGCCTTGCTCAGTTTCTCTCCCTCATGTCGCTGTTGTGTGGTGTCAGGTCAGAAGAGGCGCCGTGAGAAGCCCAAAAGGCCGTGCTTGACGATGATCTTCCTGACTCTTCAGGTTTGGTTTTCATTACTGTGTTCTCTCTTTGGCAGATGTGGCAATATACATATATAATAACAGTTCAGTAGGCATTAATTGCTACTGCTTTGATTTCCTCCTCACTTGTTTCGTGCTAAAATTATTTTGTGGAATTGTATGCTGGTGCTTGGTGAAGCCTTGCGTTCTAGAGGAAAATGAGTAAATGACAACGCAATTTCTGGGTTCAGTTGTTTAGTTTCTACTTAGAAGCTGAGGTACGTGGTAGTTCTGCTAGAAAGTGGTACATGTAGAAAATGTCTGGGCATACTTCGAAAGAATTTATTTCCACCACATGGCTAGTACTGGAGCCATCCATTTCCACGACAAGTTTTCCGTTTGGAAATTTTTTTAAAATCACAAAATTCCAAAGGGAAAATAGGGTTTGGGACGTTTTTAGGGTTTATGACTAGGGTTTAGATTTCAGATTGGGTTAGGTTTTATGTTTGAACCTTTAGTGTTTACTGTTTCGAATAGAGTTTCGGACGTTTTAAGTCCTGGGTTAGGATACTTTTTAAATCACAAAATACCAAAGGGAATAGAGTTTTTGGACGTTTAGACGTTTTAGGGTTTAGGGCTAGGGTTAGATTTCCAGTTTAGGGTTGGTTTTAGGTTTGAACTTTTAGTGTTTACTATTAGAATAGAGTTTCAGACGTTTTAAGTCCTGGTTTAGGGTTTTCATAGTTCATTTGTAGTGCTTTTCAATTCAGGCTAATTTAGCTTAAATAATCATTAATGCATGAAAAAATATCAAATGAAGTCAAAAGGGTTGAAATTTAAGGATGTGGCTTTGAATGGTTCATATTGAACACACAAAAATCTGAGTCAAAATAAGATTAAAAAAAATGAAATGTCTTTGTAACAGCTGAGTTTTTGTCTGAAACCCTGTTACTTCGAAAGAGTGGTATAGTTTGTACACGAAGTGCATCCAGTTTTGCCATAACCCTCTCAAATTTTTTAGCCAAACTATTTGGGTGAAATGATGATACCTGCAAGTTTCAGGGTTTTCAGAGATCATTTGTAGTGCTTTTCAATTTCAGGCTAGTTTAGCTCAAAGAATCATTAAATGCATGGAAAAAATAGCAAATGAAGTCAAAAAGGGTTGAAATTAAGGATGTGGCTTCGAATGGTTCATATTGAGCACACACAAATTCCTCAGTCATATAAGTTTAAAAATGGAGTGTGGTCAAACTACTTATTCAGTAAATATTAGTGTTACTAAATATTTTGGTTTTAGAATAATAATTTAAACTCAAATGATGAAGCGTGTGACATCATGATCACATTTTTCTATTGTCGAATTTTGATTTATAGATTTAAAGATATTAAATGAATAAATGGCATAATAATAATAAAAATAATAAATATATACTTATTTTTTTTCATTGAAATTCAATATTATTACTTATTTTTATTTTGAACTTTTGTATTATTTTTTGTTTTTTTCTTTTTTGAGAATTTTTATAATTTTTTCCTTTTTTGAAGTATTTTGAGTTTTTAAATTAATCATTGTTATTTGTTAATCATTATTGTTTATTTAATAATTGTTTGGAATTCAAAATATAAATCATGTGACATCAAGACCTAAGGGTTAACAGATTGATAGCTTACTATTGTCAGGAAAACAACTAGTGCAGACTTGGAACTAGGGGACATAGAACCTGAAAGTTAAGCATGCTCGGGCTGTGAGTAGTGAGGATGGGTAACGGCCGGGAAGTTAGACGATTTGGAATGAGTGCTGATTAGAGATTAAATTCTGAAGTATGAGGAGGGGTTTCTTTGTTTTTTCATGGGTTTCTTTGTTTTTGTGTGTTTTCTTTGATTTTTCATCGTTTCTTTATTTTTTCGGTTTTCACTAGGTTTTTCCTTTTCTTCTTTTTTTCTTATATTTTTGTTTCTTTCTCGGTTTTATTTAATTTTTCTTGTTTCTTTGTTTCCTTTTCTTTTTTGTTTTTTCTTGGTGTTCCGTACACATTCAACCTTTTTTGTATACATCAGAAACAATTTTTATATACGTGTTTACCATTTTTAAATACAAAATTAATATTTTTTGAAGTCTACTTTCCGTGCACATTGTACATTTTTGGTATATATCTAAAACAATTTTTTAATACGCCTTTAACATTTTTCAAATACAAGTTTAATATTTTTGAATACATGGTCAACATTTTTCTACACATCTGTTAACATTTTCAAATTCATGATTAATAATTTTCAAATACAAGATTAACATTTTCTAATACTGGTCAACATTTTCTACACACATCTTACATATTTATCAAATTGTTGATTACCTATTCAAGTACACGATTAACATTTTTAATACACTGTTGACATTTTTTTTCTATACACATTTAAAAAATCTTAAATGCTTAATCAACATTTTTTCCAATGCTTGATTAACATTTTTTTAAATACATGGTCAACTTTTCTATACATATTGTATATATTTTTATACATTTTTTGTTGACATGGACAACATTTATTCTACACACATTTAACATTTTTCAAATGCATGATTAACATTTTTGGAAACATAATGTAACTACATTTTTGTAATACATGTTTAGAATTTTTGGTAGTTGGAACACAAAAGTGAACAAGGAAACCAAAAAACAAAAACAAAAACATGAAAAAAACCACGAAAAAGCGAGGCTTTGGCCTCCAGCGCACCTGGGCCGGCCCATCTCGCTCTGCCGAGTGAGCGAGAATATGTGCCGTCTGGATGGCCGGAGGCCGATTCGACTGGCCGAGTCGTTTTTGCGACCCATAGCCTTGCCCCCCCCCCCCGCCCCATCCAACCTCCTCCTTTTTTGTCGTCGCCGCCGCCGCCGGTCCGTCGACCAGCACGGACGCAGGTAAGCCCTCTCCAATACCCTCTGCGCTGCTCCCTCCTCCTTCCCTGCCTCCCCTTTTCCACTCTCCTCCGGCGACCTCCACCCTTCTCGTGACCCACTCCTCTCTCTGTCTGCCGCAGGTAGCACTGTACCGTCCGACCTCGCTTACTGCCGTTCAACTCCTCTTGCTCCCATTCGACTTCCCCTGCTGCAAGGTGATTAACACTGAGAAATTCGCTAGACTATTTAGACACTGTAATATGTATGTATCTGCAGGAATTAATCATATATTTTGGCAATGATTGCTACATTAGAGGTAGTGAGCAATATATAGACGGTGCCATGTGTGTATAGGTATGGTAGTGATAAATCATCATGTTTGGTGTTTGGGAGTACTACATGATAGTTTTTGTATGAAACGAAATATAGGGCCACTCAACTTTGGGGCAAAAGCAATCCATCGCCACTTATGAAACGATTTGTCTATTCTGTTCATTATTATGCTGCTCAGTTCAGTTTGTGTAATGTATTCATAGCAGAGCCTAACATTTGGTGTCATTGCCTTTCCTTTCCTGCCATGGGGAAGCTGAAGCCCGTTTCTCCGACGGCTACTCCTGCGATGTATGAAACCTTTGTCACTGTTGCTCTTGCCTGAAGCTTTGAATTTGTGCCTTGCTTAGTTCTCTCCCCTTAGGTCGCTGTGTGTGGTTTCAGGTCAGAAGAGGCGCCGTGAGAAGCCCAAAAGGCCACGACGATCTTCCTGAGTCTTCAGTTTGGTTTTCGTTACTGTTCTCTCTTTGGCAACAGTGGCAATATACATATATAATACAGTTCAGTAGGCGTTAATTGCTAATGCTTCGATTTCCTCCTCACTTGTTTCGTGCTAAAATTATTATCTGGAATTGTATGCTGGTGCTTGGTGAAGCCTTGCGTTCTAGAGGAAAATGAGTAAATGACAACGCAATTTCTGGGTTCAGTTATTTAGTTTCTACTTAGAAGCTGAGGTACCTTGGTAGTTTCTGGCTAGAGAATGGTACATAGTAGAAAAATGTCTGGGCATACTTCGAGAAGATTTATTTCCACGACAAGGCTAGTACTGGAGCCATCCATTTCCACGACAAGTTTTTGTTTCGACAATTTTTTAAAATCACAAAATTCCAAAGGGAAAATAAAGTTTTTGGATGTTTTTAGATGTTTTTAGGGTTTATGGCTAGGGTTTAGATTTCAGAGTTTCGGGTTAGGTTTTATGGTTTGAACATTTATGTTACTGTTTAGAATAGAGTTCCGGCGTTTTAAGTCTCGCGTTTAGGTTAGACAATTTTTTAAAAATACAAAATTCCAAAGGGAAAATAGAGTTTTCGACGTTTTAGACTTTTTAGGGTTTAGGGCTAGGGTTAGATTTCCAAGTTCAGGGTTAGGTTTAGGGTTGAACGTTAGTGTTTACTGTTTAGAATAGAGTTTCGGACGTTTTTAATCCCGGGTTTAGGGTTTTCAGAGTTCATTTGTAGTGCTTTTCAATTTCAGGCTAATTTAGCTCAAATAATCAATAAATGCATGAAAAAATATCAAATGAAGTCAAAAAGGGTTGAAGTTTAAGGATGTGGCTTTGAATGGTTCATATTGAACACACAAAAATTCTGGAGCAAAATAAGATTAAAAAAATGAAATGTCTTTGTAACAGCAGAGTTTTCGTCGAAACCCTGTTACTTCGAAAGAGATGGTCTAGTTTGTACACGAAGTGCTTCTAGTTTTTGCCATAACCCTCTCAACTTTTTAGCACAAGCTATTTGGGTGAAATGATGGTACCATGCCAGTTTGAGGGTTTTCAAGTTCATTTGTAGTGCTTTTTTTTCAGGCTAGCTTAGCTCAATGAATCAATAAATGCATGAAAAAATAGCAAACGAAGTCAAAAAGGGTTGAAATTTAAGGATGTGGCTTGGAATGGTTCATATTGAACACACAAAAATTCTTCAGTTAATATAAGTTTAAGAAATGAAATGTGGTCAATCTGTGGTCAAACTGTGGTCAAACTACTTATTCAATAAATATTAGTGTTACTAAATAATTATTGTTTTTTAAATAATAATTTCAAACTCAAACGGTGAAGCGTGTGACATCATGGTCACATTTTTCTGATAATTAGTGGATATATTATTGTCGAATTTCAATTTACAGATTAAAGATATTAAATAATAATGGCATAATAATAAATATTATTATTACTTATTTATTTTATTTTCATGAAATTCAATATATATTACTTATTTTATTTTGAACTTGTTGTAAATTTGGAATTTTTGTTTTTGAGAATTTTTGATTTTTTTTCTAATTTTTTCCTTTTTTTGAAGTATTTTTGAGTTTTTAAATTAATCATTGTTATTTATTTTCATAATTGTTTGGATTCAAAATATTAAATCATGTGAAATCAAGACCTAAGGTTTAACATGATTGATAGCTTACTATTGTAAGGAAAACAACAAGTGCAGACTTGGAAACTAGGGGAGATAGAACCTGAAAGTTAAGCGTGCTTGGGCTAGAGTAGTGAGAGGTAGGTGACCAGCCGAGAGTTAGACGATTTGGGAATGAGTGCAGATTAGAGATTAAGTTCTCAAGAATGAGGAGGGGTTTCTTTTGTTTTTCATGGGTTTCTTTGTGGGTGTTTTCTTGATTTTTCATGGTTTTCTTTGTTTTTTCGGTTTTCAATAGGTTTTTCCTTTTCTTTAATATTTTTGTTTCTTTCTCGGTTTATTTGATTTTCTTTTTTCTTTTTCCTTTCTTTTTTATTTTTTCTTGGCGTTCCGTACACATTCAACATTTTTTGTATACATCAGAAACAATTTTTATATACCTTTTTAGCATTTTTAAATACAAAATTAATATTTTTGAATTCACTTTCGTGCACATTTACATTTTTAATATATATCTAATACAATTTTGTAATACGCCTTTAACATTTTTCAAATACAAGTTTATATTTTTTGAATACATGGTCAACATTTTTTCTACACACATCTGTTAACATTTTTCAAATTCATGATTAATATGTTTGAAATACAAGATTAATATTTTCTAATACATGGTCAACTTTCTACACCCACATCTACATAGATTCAAAGGTTGCAGTAAACTATTCAAGTACAAGATTAACATTTTCAATACACTATTGACATTTTTTGTATACACATTTAAAAAAATTTAAATGCTTAATCAACATTTTTTCCAATGCTTGATTAACATTTTTTTAAATACAGGGTGAACTTTTTCTATACATATTGTATATATTTTTATACAATTTTTGTTGACATGGTCAAAATTTATTCTACACACATTTAACATTTTTCAAATGCATGATTAACATTTTTGGAGACATAATGTGAACTACATTTTTGTAATACACATGTTTAGAATTTTTGGTAGTGTAAACAAAAGTGAAAAAGGAAACCAAAAAACGAAAATAAAAAACATGAAAAAAACCCCGAAAAGGCGAGGCTTTGGCCTCCAGCGCACCTGGGCCGGCCCATCTCGATCTGCTCCGGGTGACGAGAATATGTGCCGCTGGATGGCCCGGAGGCCGATTCGACTGGCCGAGTCGTTTTTGCTACCCCATACCCTTGCCCCCCCCCGCCCCATCCCGCCTCCTCCTCTTTTGCCGTCGCCGCCGCCGCCACTGCCGGTCCGTCGACCCCAGCACGGACGCAGGTAAGCCCTCTCCAATATCCTCTGCGCTGCTCCCTCCTCCTCTCCGTTGCCTCCCCTTTTCCACTCTCCTCCGGCGACCTGCACCCTCTCGTGACCCGCTTCTCTCTCTTGTCTGCCGCAGGTAGCACTGTACCGGCCGACCTCCCCTGCTGCCGTTCAACCTCCTCTGCTCCCATTCGACTTCCCCTGCTGCAAGGTGATTAACACTGAGAAAATTCGCTAGACTATTTAGACACTGTAATATGTATGTATCTGCAGGAATTAATCATATATTTTGGCAATGATTTCCTACATTAGAGGTTGTGAGCAATATATAGACGGTGCCATGTGTGTATAGGTAGGTAGTGATAAATCATCATGTTTGGTGTTCTGGAGTAATACATGATAGTTTTTGTATGAAACGAAAAATAGGGCCACTCAACTTTGGGGCAAAAGCAATTCATCGCCACTTCTGAAATCGATTTGTCTATTCTGTTCATTATTATGCTGATCAGTTCAGTTTGTGTAATGTATTCATAGCAGAGCCTGAACATTTGGTGTCATTGCCTTCCTTTCCTGCCGATGGGGAAGCTGAAGCCCGTTTGTCCGACGGCTACTCCTTAAGGTATGAAACCTTTGTCACTGTCTCTTGCCTAAAGCTTTGAATTTGTGCCTTGCTCAGTTTCTCTCCCCTCGTGTCACAGTTGTGTGGTTTCAGGTCAGAAGAGGCGCCGTGAGAAGCCCAAAAGGCCGGTGCTTGACGATGATCTTCCTGACTCTTCAGGTTTGGTTTTCGTTACTGTGTTCTCTCTTTGGCAGACAGTGGCAATATACATTTATAATAACAGTTCAGTAGGCATTAATTGCTAGTGCTTTGATTTCCTCCTCACTTGTTTCGTGCTAAAATTATTATGTGGAATTGTATGCTGGTGCTTGGTGAAGCCTTGCGTTCTAGGGGAAAATGAGTAAATGACAACGCAATTTCTGGGTTCAGTTGTTTAGTTTCTACTTAGAAGCAGAGGTACCGTGGTAGTTCTGGCTAGAAAGTGGTACATAGTAGAAAAATGTTTGGGCATACTTCGAAAAGAATTTATTTCCACGACAATGGCTAGTACTGGAGCCATCCATTTCCACGACAAGTTTTCTGTTTTGGCAATTTTTTAAAATCACAAAATTCCAAAGGGAAAATAAAGTTTTTGGACGTTTTAGACGTTTTTAGGGTTTATGACTAGGGTTTAGATTTCAGAATTTAGGGTTAGGTTTTTTGGTTTGAACCTTTAGTGTTTACTGTTTAGAATAGAGTTTCGGATATTTTAAGTCCCGGGTTTAGGACAATTTTTTAAAATCAAAAAATTCCAAAGGGAAATAGAGTTTTTGGACGTTTTAGACGTTTTAGGGTTTAGGGCTAGGGTTTAGATTTCCAAGTTTAGGGTTAGGTTTTAGGGTTTGAACCTTTAGTGTTTACTGTTTAGAATAGAGTTTCGGACGTTTTAAGTCCCGGGTTTAGGGTTTTCAGAGTTCATTTGTAGTGCTTTTCAATTTTAGGGTAATTTAGCTCAAATATTCATTAAATACATGAAAAAATATCAAATGAAGTCAAAAAGGGTTGAATTTTAAGGATGTGGCTTTGAATGGTTCATATTGAACACACAAAAATTCTGGAGTTGAAATAATATTAAAAAAAATGAAATGTCTTTGTAACAGCTGAGTTTTCGTCTGAAACCCTGTTACTTCGAAAGAGATGGTCTAGTTTGTACACGAAATGCATCCAGTTTTTGCCATAACCCTCTCAAATTTTTAGCACAAGCTATTTGGGTGAAATGATGATACCATGCCAAGTTTCAGGGTTTTCAAAGTTCATTTGTAGTGCTTTTCAATTTCAGGCTAGTTTAGCTTAAAGAATCATTAAATGCATAAAAAAAATAGCAAATGAAGTCAAAAATGGTTGAAATTTAAGGATGTGGCTTCAAATGGTTCATATTGAACACACAAAAATTCTTCAGTTAATATAAGTTTAAAAAATGAAATGTGGTCAAACTCTGGTCAAACTACTTATTCAATAAATATTAGTGTTACTAAATAATTATTGTTTTTTAGAATAATAATTTCAAACTCAAACGGTGAAGTGTGTGACATCGTGATCACATTTTTCTGATAATAATGGATATATTATTTGTCGAATTTTGATTTATAGATTTAAAGATATTAAATGGATAAATGGCATAATAATAATAATATTACTTATTTTATTTTCATTGAAATTCAATATTATTATTACTTATTTTATTTTGAAATTTTTGTATTATTTTTGATTTTTTGAGATTTTTTGTAATTTTTTCCTTTTTTTGAAGTATTTTTGAGTTTTTAAATTAATCATTGTTATTTGTTAATCATTGTTGTTTATTTTAATAATTGTTTGGAATTCAAAATATTGAATCATGTGACATCAAGACCTAAGGGTTAACAGGATTCATAGCTTACTATTGTAAAGAAAACAACAAGTGCAGACTTGGAAACTAGGGGACATAGAACGTGAAAGTTAAGCGTGCTCGGGCTGGAGTAGTGAGAGGATGGGTGAACGACCGAGAAGTTAGACGATTTGGAATGAGTGCTGATTAGAGATTAGAGATTAAATTCTGAATTAGTGAGGAGCTGTTTCTTTGTTTTTTCATGGGTTTCTTTGTTTTTGTGTGTTTTCTTTGATTTGTCATCGGTTTTCTTTGTTTTTTCGGTTTTCACTAGCTTTTTACTTTTCTTCTTTTTTTTTCTTATATTTTTGTTTCTTTCTCGGTTTTATTTGATTTTTCTTGTTTCTTTGTTTCCTTTTCTTTTTTGTTTTTTCTTGGCGTTCAGTACACATTCAACATTTTGTATACACGAGAAACAATTTTATATACGGTTACCATTTTTAAAAACAAATTAAAAATTTGTGAGTCTACATTCGTGCACATTGTAATATTTGGTATAATATAATACAATTTTACTTAACGCCTATTAACATTTTTTCAAATACAAGTTTAAATTTTTGAATAATGGTCAACATTTTTTCCACAAAATCTGTTAACTTTTTCAAATTCATGATTAATATGTTTCAAATACAAGATTAACATTTCTAATACATGGTCAACATTTTCTACACACATCTTAAATATTTATTCAAATCTGGTTGATTACCTATTCAAGTACAAGATTAACTTTTAATACACTATTGACATTTTTCTATACACATTTAAAAAATTTAAATGCTAAATCAACATTTTTTCTTCAAATTGATTAAGATTTTTTTAAAATCAATGGTCAAATTTTCTATACTATTTATATTTTTATCATTTTTGTTGACATGGAAACATTTATCCCACACATTTAACATTGTCAAGCATGATACATTTTTGGAAACATATGGACACTACATTTTGTGTAATAACATGTTTAGATATTGTAGTGGTATTACACAAAAGTGAAAAGGAAACCAAAAACAAAACAAAAAACATGTGAAAAAACCCACAAAAAGTGAGGCTTTTGGCCTCCAGCGCACCTGGGCCGGCCCATCTAGCTCTGCTCCGGGTGACGAGAATATGTGCCGCTGGATGGCCGGGAGGCCGATTCGACTGCCGAGTGTTTTTGCGACCACATAGCCTTGCACCCCCCCCCCCCCCCCCGCCCCATCCCGCCTCCGCCTTTTGCGTCGCCGCCGCCGCCGGTCCGTCGGAACCCAGCGGAAGCAGGTATGCCCTCTCAATATCTCTGGCAGTGCTCCATCCTCCTCTCCGGCCTCCCCTTTTCCACTCTCCTCCGGCGACCTCACCCTCGTGACCGCTCCTTTCTCTGTCTGCCGCAGGGGTTAGCACCTGTACCATTCAACCTCCTCTGCCCAATTCGATTCCCTGCTCGCAAGGTGATTAACACTGAGAAAATTCGCTAGACTATTTGAGACACGTAATATGTATGTATTACGTGAATTAATCATATATTTGGCAATGATTGCTACATTAGAGTAGTGAGCAATATATAGACGGGCCATGTGTGTATAGGTACGTAGTGATAAATCATCATGTGTTCGGTGTTTTGGAGTACTACATGATAGTTTTTGTATGAAACGAAAAAATAGGGCCACTCAACTTTGGGGGAAAGCAATCCATCACCACTTTGAAATCGATTTGTCTATTCTTCAGATTATGCTGCTCAGTTCAGTTTGTGTAATGATTCATAGCAGAGCCGAACAATTGGTGTCATTGCCTCCTTCCTGCCGATGGGGAAGCTGAGACCGTTTCTCCGACGGCTACTCGCGAGGTATTGAAACCTTTGTCATGTCTCTTGCCTGAAGCTTGTGAATTTGTGCCTTTCAGTTTCTCTCCCTCATGTCGCATGTTGTGTGGTTAGGTCAAGAAGAGGCTGCCGTCGAAGAAGCCAAAAGCCGGTTGACGACGATCTTCCTGGACTCTTCAGGTTTGTTTTCGTTACTGTGTTCTCCTTTGGCAGGACAGTGGCAATATACATATAATAAACAGGTTCGAGTAGGTTAATTGCTAGGGCTTCCGATTGTCTCATCAGTGTTTCGTGCAAAATTATTACTGGGGAATTGTATGCTGGTGTTGGTGAAGCTGCGTCTAGAGGAAAATGAGTAAATGGCAAGCGCAATTCTGGGTTCAGTTTTAGTTTCTACTTAGAAGCTGAAGGTACCTGGTAGTTATGGCTAGAAAGTGGTCATAGTAGAAAAATCTGGGCATATTCGAAAGAATTTATTTCCACGACAATGGCTAGTACTGGAGCATCCATTTCCATGACAAATTTCTTTTGACAATTTTTAAAATCACAAAATTCCAAAGGGAAAATAGAGTTTTGGACGTTTTAGACGTTTTTTTAGGGGTATGGTAGGGTTTAGATTTCGAGTTTCGGGTAGGTGTGTTATGTTGAAAATTTAGGTTACTGTTTAGAATGAGTTCGGATGTTTTAGTCCGCGTTTAGGGTTTAGGATAATTTTTAAAATTAGAAAATTCCAAGGAAAATAGAGTTTTCCTCAAGTTTTTAGGGTTTCGAAACCTTTCAGTGTTTAACGGTTTAGGAATCGAGTTTCGGAGTTTTAGTCCGGGTTTGGGTTTTCAGTAGTTCAGGGGTAGTGCTTTTCAAATTCAGGCTTATTAGCTCAAAAGAACATTAAAGATGAAAAATATCAAATGAAGTCAAAGGGTTGAAGTAAGGACGTGGCTTTGAAGGTTCATATGATCACAAAAAAATTTGGAGTTGACTAAGATTAAAAAATGGAAATGTCCTTTGTAACGCAGAGTTTTGTTCGGAAACCCTGTTACTTCGAAAGATGGTCTAGTTGTACACGAAGTGCTCCATTTGCCATAACCCTCTCAACTTAGCACAAGCTTTTTGGGGGAAATGATGATACCATGCCAAGTTAGGGTTTTCAGGTTCATTTGTAGTGCTTTTCTTTCCAGCTAGCTTAGCTCAAAGAATCAATAAATGCACTGAAAAATAGCAAAGAAGTCCAAAAGGGTTGAAAATTTAAGGATGTGGCTTTGAATGGTTCAGATATGAACAACACAAATTCTTACTTAATATATGTTAAAAAAAGAAATGTGGTCAAACGGTCAAATGTGGTAAATATATATCAATAAATATTAGGTTACTAAATAATATGTTTTTATAATAATAATTTCAAACTCAAACGGTGAAGCGCTGACATCAGGTCACATTTTTGATAATAATGGATATATTATTTGTCGAATTTCAATTTACAGATTTAAGATATTAAATGAAAAATGGCATAATAATATATTATTAGCTTTATTTAAGATTCATTGAAATACATATATGTTATTATATTTTATATTTGACTTTGTTTTTTGGATTGATTTTTTTTTAGAATTTTTGATTTTCTTTTAATTTTCCTTTTTTGAAGTATTTTTGAGTTTAACTTAGAGAAATGGTTTTTGTTGTGTCCCTCAAGTTCCCAGAAAGTCTGACCTTGGTTCCCTCAAGATTTTATTGTGTCTATATTGGTCCTCACGTTTCAAAGGATAAGTTTGGTTCTAACCAGACTTTGAGGGCGTTGACGCGGTCAACACCGCCGTCGAACAGTACATGCGAATTGTTTTTTCAACAACAACTTCAAAAAATCTACAAAATTTTGGGGTTCACATACTACATGCGCAAGGTGCGCACAAACATTTTGTGCTTTTCGACACTCCGAGGAGTCGTGGCAAAAAAAAACCAAATATCGCTGTGACATAGGTCTCGAAAACATTAAACAAAACCAAAAATATTCTAAAATTTTTTGGGCTATAATATGCTTACATGCGGAGTGTAGAACAAAAATTCGTGGTCTTCGACACCGAGTTAGCCGTGGCAAAAAAATCAAATGTTGGACTTTTTTATTTATGAGTGAAAAGTTTTGTTTTTTGCCACGAGTCCTCGAGTTCGAAGACTACGAAATTTTGGATCGGCCTTCCGCATGGTAAGCATATTGGGACCCCAAAATTTTAGACATTTGTGGTTTTGTGGTGCTGAATTTTTTTCAAAATTACATTGCACAGGACAGATATTTTTGTTTTTTTTGCATGAGCTCTCGTGGCGCCTAGTGGCGAAGAGAGCCGAAAAGTGGGGCACTGTGCATGAGCATATTGAGAACCCCAAAAAAATCAGATTTTTTGACAAAAATTGCATTACGGTTCATCAGGCGGTTTGGACCCGGTCAACGCCCCCTCAAAATCTAGGTTTAGGACCAAACTAAGGTTTTGAATGAACTTGGAGGGACCAAATGTACGACCAAAAATCTTGAGGGACCAAGTCTACACTTTGGCGAACATGAGGGACAAAAACAAACTTTCTCTTAATAATCATGTGGTTATTGTAAGTTGTTTGGAATCAAAATTAAACACCTGTGACTCAAGACTACGCGTTAACAGGAGGATTGTGAGCTAATACTCTGCAGGAAAACAACAAGTGCGATTGGAGGGAAACTAGGGGAGATAGAAATCCCCATGAAAGGTTAAGCGGTTGCTGGGTGGATAGTGAGTGGAGTGGGAGATGGCCGCGAAGTTAGCGATTGGAATGAGTGATGATTTAGAGATTAGAATTAAACGACAGGAAGTGAGACTCCCTCCTCCTCTCCGCTGCCTCCCCTTTTCCACTCTCCTCCGGCGACCTGCACCCTCTCGTGACCCGCTCCTTTCTCTTGTCTGCCGCAGGTAGCACTGTACCATTCAACCTCCTCTGCTCCCATTCGACTTCCCCTGCTGCAAGGTGATTAACACTGAGAAAATTCGCTAGACTATTTAGACACTGTAATATGTATGTATCTACAGGAATTAATCATATATTTTGGCAATGATTTGCTACATTAGAGGTAGTGAGCAATATATAGACGGTGCCATGTGTGTATAGGTACGTAGTGATAAATCATCATGTTTCGGTGTTTTGGAGTACTACATGATAGTTTTTGTATGAAACGAAAAATAGGGCCACTCAACTTTGGGGTTAAAGCAATCCATCACCACTTCTGAAATCGATTTGTCTATTCTTTTCATTATTATGCTGCTCAATTCAGTTTGTGTAATGTATTCATAGCAGAGCCTGAACATTTGGTGTCATTGCCTTCCTTTCCTGCCGATGGGGAAGCTGAAGACCGTTTCTCCGACGGCTACTCCTCGAGGTATGAAACCTTTGTCACTGTCTCTTGCCTGAAGCTTTGAATTTGTGCCTTACTCAGTTTCTCTCCCCTCATGTCGCTGTTGTGTGGTTTCAGGTCAGAAGAGGTGCCGTCAGAAGCCCAAAAGGCCGGTGCTTGACGACGATCTTCCTGACTCTTCAGGTTTGGTTTTCGTTACTGTGTTCTCCCTTTGGCAGACAGTGGCAATATACATATATAATAACAGTTCGGTAGGCGTTAATTGCTAGTGCTTCGATTTCCTCCTCACTTGTTTCGTGCCAAAATTATTATGTGGAATTGTATGCTGGTGCTTGGTGAAGCCTTGCGTTCTAGAGGAAAATGAGTAAATGGCAACGCAATTTCTGGGTTCAGTTGTTTAGTTTCTACTTAGAAGCTGAAGTACCATGGTAGTTCTGGCTAGAAAGTGGTCCATAGTAGAAAAATGTCTGGGCATACTTCGAAAAGAATTTATTTCCACGACAATGGCTAGTACTGGAGCCATCCATTTCCATGACAAATTTTCCGTTTTGACAATTTTTTAAAATCACAAAATTCCAAATGGAAAATAGAGTTTTTGGACGTTTTAGACGTTTTTAGGGTTTATGGCTAGGGTTTAGATTTCAGAGTTTCGGGTTAGGTTTTATGGTTCGAACATTTAGTGTTTACTGTTTAGAATAGAGTTTCGGATGTTTTAAGTCCCGCGTTTAGGGTTTAGGATAATTTTTTAAAATTAGAAAATTCCAAAGGGAAAATAGAGTTTTTCCACGTTTTAGGGTTCGAACCTTTAGTGTTTACTGTTTAGAATAGAGTTTCGGACGTTTTAAGTCCCGGGTTTAGGGTTTTCAGAGTTCATTTGTAGTGCTTTTCAATTTCAGGCTAATTTAGCTCAAAGAACCATTAAATGCATGAAAAAATATCAAATGAAGTCAAAAGGGTTGAAATTTAAGGACGTGGCTTTGAATGGTTCATATTGATCACAAAAAAATTCTGGAGTTGAAATAAGATTAAAAAAATGAAATGTCTTTGTAACTGCCGAGTTTTCGTCCGAAACCCTGTTACTTCGAAATAGATGGTCTAGTTTGTACACGAAGTGCATCCAATTTTTGCCATAACCCTCTCAACTTTTTAGCACAAGCTTTTTGGGGTGAAATGATGATACCATGCCAAGTTTCAGGGTTTTCAGAGTTCATTTGTAGTGCTTTTCAATTTCAAGCTAGCTTAGCTCAAAGAATCAATAAATGCATGAAAAAATAGCAAATGAAGTCAAAAAGGGTTGAAATTTAAGGATGTGGCTTTGAATGGTTCATATTGAACACACAAAAATTCTTCACTTAATATATGTTAAAAAAAAGAAATGTGGTCAAACTCTGGTCAAACTTTGGTCAAACTAATTATTCAATAAATATTAGTGTTACTAAATAATTATTGTTTTTTTGAATAATAATTTCAAACTCAAACGGTGAAGCGCCTGACATCATGGTCACATTTTTCTGATAATAATGGATATATTATTTGTCGAATTTCGATTTACAGATTTAAAGATATTAAATGAATAAATGGCATAATAATAATATTATTATTACTTATTTTATTTTCATTGAAATACAATATTATTATTACTTATTTTATTTTGAACTTTTTGTATTATTTTGGATTTTTTGATTTTTTTTTTTAGAATTTTTGATTTTCTTCTAATTTTTTCCTTTTTCTGAAGTATTTTTGAGTTTTTAAATTAGAGAAATGTGTTTTTGTGGTCCCTCAAGTTCCCAGAAAGTCTAGACTTGGTCCCTCAAGATTTTTTGGTCTATATTTGGTCCCTCAAGTTTCAAAACCGGATAAGTTTGGTTCTAAACCAGATTTTGAGGGCGTTGACCGGGTCAAAACCGCCCGATGAACAGTACATGCGAATTGTTTTTTCAAAAAACTTCAAAAAAATCTAAAAATTTTTGGGGTTCAACATACTTACATGCGCAAGGTGCGCACAAAATTTTGTGCTCTTTCGACACTCGAGGAGCTCGTGGCAAAAAAAACAAAATATCTGCCTGATGAATAGTAATTCGAAAAAATTCAAAACAAAACCAAAATATTCTAAAATTTTTTGGGGTCTAATATGCTTACATGCGGAAGGTGCAACCAAAATTTCGTGGTCTTTCGACACTCGAGTAGCTCGTGGCAAAAAAAATCAAATTTTGGACTTTTTTTATGAGTGAAAATTTGTTTTTTTTTGCCACGAGCTCCTCGAGTGTCGAAAGACTACGAAATTTTGATCGCGCCTTCCGCATGTAAGCATATTGGACACCAAAATTTTTTAGAATTTTTTGGTTTTGTGTTGAATTTTTTTCAAATTTACTATTCATCAGGCAGATATTTTTGTTTTTTTTTCCATGAGCTCCTCGAGTGTCGAAAGAGCACGAAAATTTGGGCGCACCTTGTGCATGTAAGCATATTGAACCCCAAAAAAAATCAGATTTTTTTGAAAAAAAATTCGCATTTACTGTTCATCAGGCGGTTTTGACCCGGTCAACGCCCTCAAAATCTGGTTTAGGACCAAACTTATCCGGTTTTGAAACTTGAGGGACCAAATGTAGACCAAAAAATCTTGAGGGACCAAGTCTACACTTTCTGGGAACTTGAGGGACCAAAAACACACTTTTCTCTTTAAATTAATCATTGTTGTTTATTTTAATAATTGTTTGGAATTCAAAATATTAAATCATGTGACATCAAGACCTAAGCGTTAACAGGATTGATAGCTTACTATTGTCAGGAAAACAACAAGTGCAGACTTGGAAACTAGGGGAGATAGAACCTGAAAGTTAAGCGTGCTCGGGCTGGAGTAGTGAGAGGATGGGTGACTGGCCGCGAAGTTAGACGATTTGGAATGAGTGCTGATTAGAGATTAGATATTAAATTCCGAAGGAGTGAGGAGGGGTTTCTTTGTTTTTTCATGGGTTTACTTGTTTTGTGTGTTTTCTTTGATTTTTCATCGGTTTTCTTTGTTTTTTCGGTTTTCACTAGGTTTTTCCTTTTCTTCTTTTTTTCTTATATTTTTGTTTCTTTCTCGGTTTTATTTGATTTTTCTTGTTTCTTTGTTTCCATTTCTTTTTTGTTTTTTCTTGCCGTTCAGTAAACATTCAACATTTTTTGTATACATCTGAAACAATTTTTATATACGTGTTTAACATTTTTAAATACAAAATTAATATATTTTGAAATC
>CM022299.1:583196928-583216802 GCA_011799875.1 Thinopyrum elongatum
CCCCATCCCGCCTCCTCCTCTTTTGCCGTCGCCGCCGGCCCGTCGACCCCAGCACGGAAGCAGGTATGCCCTCTTCAATATCCTCTGCGAGGCTCCCTCCTCCTCTCCGCTGCCTCCCCTTTTCCACTCTCTTCCAGCGACCTGCACCCTCTCGTGACCCGCTCCTCTCTCTTGTCTGCCGCAGGTAGCACTGTACCGTTCAACCTCCTCTGCTCCCATTCGACTTCCCCTGCTGCAAGGTGATTAACACTGAGAAAATTCGCTAGACTATTTAGACACTGTAATATGTATGTATCTACAGGAATTAATCATATATTTTGGCAATGCTTTGCTACATTAGAGGTAGTGAGCAATATATAGACGGTGCCATGTGTGTATAGGTACGTAGTGATAAATCATCATGTTTTGGTGTTTTGGAGTACTACATGATAGTTTTTGTATGAAACGAAAAATAGGGCCACTCAACTTTGGGGCAAAAGCAATCCATCACCACTTCTGAAATCGATTTGTCTATTCTTTTCATTATTATGCTGCTCAATTCAGTTTGTGTAATGTATTCATAGCAGAGCCTGAACATTTGGTGTCATTGCCTTCCTTTCCTGCCGATGGGGAAGCTGAAGACCGTTTCTCCGACGGCTACTCCTCGAGGTATGAAACCTTTGTCACTGTCTCTTGCCTGAAGCTTTGAATTTGTGCCTTACTCAGTTTCTCTCCCCTCATGTCGCTGTTGTGTGGTTTCAGGTCAGAAGAGGTGCCGTGAGAAGCCCAAAAGGCCGGTGCTTGATGACGATCTTCCTGACTCTTCAGGTTTGGTTTTCGTTACTGTGTTCTCTCTTTGGCAGACAGTGGCAATATACATATATAATAACAGTTCAGTAGGCGTTAATTGCTAGTGCTTCGATTTCCTCCTCACTTGTTTCGTGCCAAAATTATTATGTGGAATTGTATGCTGGTGCTTGGTGAAGCCTTGCGTTCTAGAGGAAAATGAGTAAATGACAACGCAATTTCTGGGTTCAGTTTTTTAGTTTTTACTTAGAAGCTGAAGTACCATGGTAGTTCTGGCTAGAAAGTGGTACATAGTAGAAAAATGTCTGGGCATACTTCCAAGAGAATTTATTTCCACGACAATGGCTAGTACTGGAGCCATCTATTTCCATGACAAATTTTCCGTTTTGACAATTTTTTAAAATCACAAAATTCCAAATGGAAAATAGAGTTTTTGGACGTTTTAGACGTTTTTAGGGTTTATGGCTAGGGTTTAGATTTCAGAGTTTCGGGTTAGGTTTTATGGTTCGAACATTTAGTGTTTACTGTTTAGAATAGAGTTTCGGATGTTTTAAGTCCCGCGTTTAGGGTTTAGGATAATTTTTTTAAATTAGAAAATTCCAAAGGGAAAATAGAGTTTTTCCACGTTTTAGGGTTCGAACCTTTAGTGTTTACTGTTTAGAATAGAGTTTCGGACGTTTTAAGTCCCGGGTTTAGCGTTTTCAGAGTTCATTTGTAGTGCTTTTCAATTTCAGGCTAATTTAGCTCAAATAACCATTAAATGCATGAAAAAAATATCAAATGAAGTCAAAAGGGTTGAAATTTAAGGATGTGGCTTTGAATGGTTCATATTGATCACAAAAAAATTCTGGAGTTGAAATAAGATTAAAAAAATGAAATGTCTTTGTAACTGCTGAGTTTTCGTCTGAAACCCTGTTACTTCGAAATAGATGGTCTAGTTTGTACATGAAGTGCATCCAATTTTTGCCATAACCCTCTCAACTTTTTAGCACAAGCTATTTGGGGTGAAATGATGATACCATGCCAAGTTTCAGGGTTTTCAGAGTTCATTTGTAGTGCTTTTCAATTTCAAGCTAGCTTAGCTCAAAGAATCAATAAATGCATGAAAAAATAGCAAATGAAGTCAAAAAGGGTTGAAATTTAAGGATGTGGCTTTGAATGGTTCATATTGAACACACAAAAATTCTTCACTTAATATATGTTAAAAAAAGAAATGTGGTCAAACTCTGTCAAACTCTGGTCAAACTACTTATTCAATAAATATTAGTGTTACTAAATAATTATTGTTTTTTAGAATAATAATTTCAAACTCAAACGGTGAAGCGTGTGACATCATGGTCACATTTTTTCTGATAATAAGGATATATTATTTGTTCGAATTTCGATTTTACAGATTTCAAGATATTAATGAATAAATGGCATAATAATATAATAATATTATTACTTATTTTATTTTCATTGAAAATACAATATTATTATTACTTATTTTATTTTTGAACTTTTTGTATTATTTTGGGATTTTTTTGATTTTTTTTTTGTTTTTTTTTTTTTTTTTTTTTTAGAATTTTTGATTTTTTGTGTATTTTTTTTTTCCTTTTCTGAAAATTTTTAAGTTTTTAAATGTATCATTGGTTGTTTATTTTTAATAATTTTTTTTTTTTTTTGTTTTTGGAATTCAAAATAATTAAATCATGTGACCTACATCAGACCTAAGGGTTAACAGGATTGATAGCTTACTATTGTCAGGAAAACAACAAGTGCAGACTTGGAAACTAGGGGGAGATAGAACCTGAAAGTTAAGCTGGCTCGGGGCTGGAGTAGTGAGAGATTGGGTGACTGCCGCGAAGTTAGGGCGATTTGGAATGAGTGCTGATTAGAGATTAGATATTAATTCTGAAGGACGTGAGGAGGGTTTCTTTGTTTTTTTCATGGTTTATTTTTTTGTGTGTTTTCTTTGATTTTTCAATCTGTTTTTCTCTTGCTTTGTTTTTCGGTTCACTATGTTTTTCCTTTTTCTTCTTTCTTCTTTTTTCCTTATATTTTTTTGTTTCTTTTCTCGTTTTATTTGGGATTTTTCTTGTTTCTTGTTTCCTTTTCTTTTGTGTTTTTTTCTTGGCGTTCATAAACATTCAACTTTTTTTGTATACATCAGAAACATTTTTATATACGTGTTTACATTTTTAAATACAAAATTAATAATTTTTTGAAATCTTAAATTTTTTGAAAGTCTACTTTCGTTCACATTATCACATTTTTGGTATATATCTAATACAATTTTTTTTTCTAAACGCCTTTAAAACATTTTCAATACAAGTTAAATATTTTTTTTGGAATACATGTCATCAACATTTTTTCTACACACCATCTGTTAACATTTTTCAATTTCTGATTAATTTTTTCAAACACAAAAGATTAACATTTTCTAATACTGGTTAACAGTTTCTAACCCTCATCTAACCTATTTATTTCTCAAATTGGTTTGATTAACTAATTCAAGTACAAGATTTACCTTTTTAATACACTATGACATTTTTCTATACCCTTTAAAAAAATTTAAATGCTTTAATCAACATTTTTTTCCAATGCTTGGATTAACATTTTTTTAAATACATGGTCAATTTTTTTCATACATATTGTAATATTTACCCATTTTGTTGTTGACATGGTCAACATTTATTCTACACACATTTAACCTTTTCAAATGCATGATTACCTTTTTTTGGAAACATATGTAAACTACATTTTAATAATATACTCTTTAGAATTTTTGGTAGTGTAAACAAAGTGAAAAGGAAACCAAAAATCAAAAACAAAAAACTTGAAAAAACCCTGAAAAAAAGCGTGGCTTTTGGCCTCCTGCCACTGGGCCGGCCATCTCGCTCTGCTTCCGATGACTAGAATATTTCCGCTGGATGCCCAAGAGGCCGTTCGACTAGCCGGTCATTTTGCGACCCCATACCCTTGCCCCCCCCTGCCACCATCCAGCCTCCTCCTCTTTGTCGTCACCCCCGCCCGCCAGCCGCCGCTGCCCATCGACCCCAGCAAACTGACTCATGTAATCCCCTCCCAATATCCTCTGCGCGCTCCCCCTCCTCTCCGCTGCCTCCCCTTTTCCACTCTCCTCGCGACCTGCACCCCTCCTCGTACCCGCTCCTCTCTCTTGTCTGCCGCAGGTAGCACTGTACCACCCCCGGCCGACCTCCCCTGCTGCTGTTCAACCTCCTCTGCTCCCATTCGACTTCCCCTGTGCAAGTGGTATTAACACTGAAAAATTCGCTAGACATTTAACACTGTAATATGTATGTATCTACAGGAATAATCATATATTTGGCCATGATTTGCTACTTAGAGGTATGAGGCAATATATAGAACGGTGCCATGTGTGTATAGGTACGTAGTGATAACTCATCATGTTTTTTGGGTTTTGGAGTATCTACCTGACATTTTTGTATGAAAAACTAAAAATAGGAGGGCCCTCAACTTTTTGGGCAAAAGGCAATCCATCATCACCACTTCTGAAATTGATTTGTCTATTTCCTATTCTGTTCATTATTTTCTTCTAGTTCAGTTTGTTTATGTATTCTAGCAGAGCCTGAACCTCTTGTGTCATTGCCTTCCTTTCCTGCCGATGGGAAGCTGAAGACCGTTTCTCCAACGAGCTACTCTCGAGTATGAAACCTTTGTCACGTCTCTTGCCTTGAAGCTTTTAATTTGTGCCTTGCTCAGTTTTCTCGTCCCCTCATGTCGTGTGTAGTGTGGTTTCATCAGGTCACCACGAAGAGGCGCAGTGAATCCCAAAGGCCGGTGCTTGACGACATCTTCCTGACTTCTCTTCATGTTTGGTTTTTTCGCGTTACTGTGTTCTCTCTTTTGGCAGACAGTTGGCATATACATATATAATAACAGTTAGTAGACGTTAATTGCTAGTGCTTCGATTTCGTTCCTCCTCACTTGTTTCGTGCTAATTTTATTATGTGGAATTGTATGCTGGTGCTTGGGTGAAGCTTGCGTTCTAGAAGGAAATTGAGTAAATGACAATACAATTTCTGGGCTCAGTTGTGTTAGTTTCTACTTGAAGCTGATGTACCATGGTAGTTCTGGCTTAGAAAGTGGTACATAGTAAGAAACATGTTTCCCCCCCTAGGCATACTTCGAAAAGAATTTAATGTTTCCACGACAATGGCTAGTACTTGAACCATCCAGTTCCACGACAAGTTTTTTTCAGTTCGACAATTTTTTTAAATCACAAAAAATTGCCAACTGGAACATAGATTTTTTTGGAATGTTCTAGACGTTTTTCGGTTATGGCTAGGGTTTAGATTTTCAAGAGTTGAGGTTAGGTTTTTGTGTTTTTGAACCTTTTAGTGGTTTACTGTTTTAGAAGAGCAGTTTCGGACGTTTTTTAATCCCGGGTTTAGGGTTAGGACAATTTTTAAAAAACACAGAATTCCCAAAGG
Source organism: Thinopyrum elongatum (assembly GCA_011799875.1). Classification (NCBI taxonomy): domain Eukaryota; kingdom Viridiplantae; phylum Streptophyta; class Magnoliopsida; order Poales; family Poaceae; genus Thinopyrum; species Thinopyrum elongatum. The sequence continues at coordinate 583,202,172 of CM022299.1, forward strand.
GAAATAGAGTTTTTGGACGTTTTAGACTTTTAGGGTTTTCCGGCTAGGGTTTAATTTCCTATTTAGGGTTAGGTTTTAGGGTTTGAACCTTTGTTTTTACTGTTTAGGAATGAGTTTCAAACGTTTTAAATCCCGGGTTTTGGGTTTTCAGAGTTCATTTGTAGTGCTTTTCAATTTCAGGCTACTTTAGCTTAAATAATCATTAAAAATGGCATGCAAAAATATCAAATGACGTAAAAAAAGGGTTGAAATTTTAAGGATGTGGCTTTGAATGTTTATACTTGAACACAGAAAATTCGGGAGTTGAAATAAGATTAAAAAATGAATGTCTTTGTAACCCTGAGTTTTCGTCTGAAACCCTTTTACTTTCGAAAGGATGGTCCTAGTTTGTACACGAAGTGCAAATACCCAGTTGTTTTTTTGCCCATAACCCTCTCAACTTTTTTCACAAGCTATTTGGTGAAATGATGATACCATGCCAAGTTTCAGGGTTTTTGTTGAGTTCATTTTGTAGTACTTTTCAATTTCAGGCTAAGTTTTAGCTCAAAGAATCATTAATTGCAATGAAAAAATAGCAAATAAAGTCAAAAAGAGTTGAATTTAAGGATTGGCTTTTGATTGTTCATATTGAACCCCCAAAATTCTTCAATGTTATACAAGTTAAAAAATGAAATGTGTCCTGTGGTCACACTACTTATTCATAAATATTAGTGTTACTAAATATAATTGTTTTTTTAGAATAATAATTTCAATCAAACGATGAAGCGTGTGGAACATCATGGTCACATTTCTTTTTCTTTCTGATAATAAGGATATATTATTATCGCATTTTTGATTTACAGATTTTAAAATTTTAATGAATAAATGGAATAAAATATATTATTATTACCAACCTATTTTATTTTCATTGAACTACAATATTATTATTACTTTATTTTTTTTGAACTTTTTTGTAATAAAAATTTTGGATTTTTTTTTGAATTTTTTTTAGAATTTTTGATTTTTTGTGGTAATTTTTGTTCCCTTTTGTTGAAGTATATTTGAGTTTTTTAAATTAATCATTGTTGTTTTATTTTAATATTGTTTTGGAATTCAAAATATAAATCATGGACAATCAACCAAGGTTCACAGATTGATAGCTTTGACTATTGTCAGGAAAACAACAAGTGCAGACTTGAAACTAGGGGAATAGAACCTGACAGTTAAGCGTTCTCGAGCTGAGAGTAATGAGAGGATGGGTGGACCTTCCGGAAGTTAGACGATTTTGATTGAGTGCTGATTAGAGATTAGAGATTAAATTCTAAGGAGTGAGGAGTGTTTTTTTTTTGTTTTTTTTCATGGGTTTCTTTGTTTTTTGTGTGTTTTCCCTTTGGTTTTTCATCTGTTTCTTTGTTTTTTCATCAGTTTTCACTAGTTTTTACTTTCCTTCTTTTTTTTTCTTATATTTATTTCTTTCTCAGTTTTTATTTGATTTTTCTTGTTTCTTCTTTCTTTTGTTTTCCTTTTCTTTTTTGTTTTTTCTGGGCGTTAGTAAATATTCAATTCAAACATTTTTGTATCATCAGCAACAATTTTTCTATACATGTTTAACATGTTGTATAATACAAAATTATATGATTTTGAAATCTTATATTTTTTGAAGTCTCTTTCCCCGTTCACAATTGTGCATTTTTTGGTGGATATCTAATATATTTTTCTAATACGCCTTTAAACATTTTCAAATACAGTTTTAAATATTTTTTGAATACATGTTCAACATTTTTTTCTACACCATGTAACATTTTTCAAATTCTTGATTAGCTATTTTTAAAACCAAGATTAACATTTTCTACACACATCTAACATATTTTATTCAATGGTTGATTAACTATTCAAGTACCAGAATTAACATTTTTAATACACTATTGACATTTTTTCTATACACAATTAAAAAATATAAAAATGCTTAATCAACATTTTTTTTCCAATGCTTGATTAACATTTTTTTAAATCATGGTCTTTTTTTTTTTTTTTTTCATACAATATGTATATATTTTATACATTTTTTTAATTGACTTGTCAACATTTAATTCTACACACATTTACATTTTCAAATGCATGATTAACATTTTTTTGGAAACCTAATGTAAACTACATTTTTTAATATACATCTTTAGAATTTTTGGTAGTGTAACAAAGTGAAAAGGAAAACAAAAAAACAAAGACAAAAACTGTGAAAAAACCCCGAAAAAAGCGAGGCTTTTGGCCTCCAGCACACCTGGGCCTGTGCCGGCCCATCTCGCTCGCTCCGAGTGACGGAATATGTGCCGCTGACGATGGCCCGGGAGGCCGATTCGACTAGCCGAGGTTCCGTTTTTTTTGCGACCCCAACCATTGCATTGCGCCCCCCCCCCCCGCCCCCCCCGCCTCCTCTCTTTTTGCCGTCGCCCGCCGCCGCCGGTCCTTCACCCCAGCACGGACGCAGGTAAGCCCTCTCCAATATCTCTTTGCGGCTCCTCCCTCCTTCTCTGGCTGCATCCTCTTTTCACTCTCCTCCGGCGACCTGCACCCTTCGTGACCCGCAACCTCTCTCTGTCTGCCGCAGGTAGCACTGTACCGGCCGACCTCCCTTGCTGCCGTCAACCTCCTCTGCTCTCCGATTCGACTTTCACCCTGCTACACAAGGTGATAACACCGAGAAAAATTCGCTAGACTATTAGAACCCTGTAATATGTATGTCCTTGCAGGAATTAATCATATATTTTGGCAATGATTTTCTACATTAGAGGTATGAGATATATATAGATCGGTGCCATGTGGGGTATAGGTTTCGTCTAGTGATAAATCATCATGGTTTTGGGGTGTTTTGGAGTATACTGATAGTTTTTTGTATGAACGAAAAATAGGCCACTCAACTTTGTGGCAAAAGCATCCATCGCCACTTCTGAATCGATTTGTCTATTCTGTTCATTATTAATGCTGTCAGTCAGTTGGTGTAAATGTATTCATAGCAGAGCCTGAACATTGGTGTCATTGCCTTCCTTTCCTTTTCCTGCGATGGGGAAGCCTGAAGCCCGTTTCTCTCTTCTTTCCTCTCTTTCTCCGACACGCTACTCTTCGAGGTATGAAACCTTTGTGGCTATCTCTTGCCTGAAGCTTTGATTTGTGCCTTGCTCGTTTCTCTCCCCTCATGTCCGCTGTTGGGTGGTTTCAGGTCAAGAAGAGCGCCGGTGAGAAGCCCAAAAGGCCGGTGCTTTGACGACGATCTTCTCTTCCGGACCGCTCATGTTTTGCTTTTCGTTACTGTTTTCTCTCTTTGGCAAACAGTGGCAATATACCATACATATACATTTCAGTAAGCGTTAATTGCTAGTGCTTCGTTTTCTTCTCCCTTCTTTCGTGCTAAAATTGATTATGTGGAATTGATGCCTGGGCTTCGGAAGCCTTGTGTTCTAGAGGAAAATGTTTAATGACAACGCAATTCTTCTGGGTCAGTGTTTAGTTTTCTACTTTAGAAGCTGAGGCGGCCGTGGTAGTTCTGTCTAGAAAAGTGGTACATAGTAGAAAAATTACTGGGCATACTTCGAAAAGAATTATTTCCACGACAATGCGCTTAGTACGGGAGCCATTCCATTTCCACGACAAGTTTTTTGTTTTGACAATTTTTTAAAATCACAAATTCCACAGGGAAAATAGAGTTTTTTGATTGGACGTTTTGAGACGTTTTTTAGGTTTTTATGGCTAGGGTTTAGATTTTCCAGAGTTTAAGGGTAGGTTTTTTCGGTTTTAACCTTTAGTGTTTACTGTTTAGAATAGAGTTTTCGGACATTTAATGTCCCGGTTTTGTGTTTATGGGACAATTTTTACCTCACAAAATTCCAAAGAAAATGGAGTTTTTTCCGGACGTTTTAGGGTTTGGTCTATACGTTAGATTTCCAATTTGTAATGGGTTAGGTTTAACTGTCTGAACCTTTAGTGTTTACTTTTTAGAATAGAGTTTCGGACGTTTTGAGTCCCGTGTTTAGGGTTTTCAAGGTCTTTGTAGTGCTTTTCAATTTCACATGCTAATTTATCTGAATCATCATTATTCATGAAACCTATCAAATGAAGTCAAAAAGGGTTGACATTTAAAAGGATGTTGGCTTTTAAGGCTTTAAATTTAACACCCAATTCTGGATGAAATAAGATTAAAAAAATTAAATGTCTTTGTAACAAGCTGAGTTTTCGTCCGAAACCCTGTTACTTTTCCGAAAGAGATGGCTAGTTTGTACACGAAGTGCATCTAGTTTTTGCCATAAACCCGTCTCACTTTTTTAGCACAAGCTATTTGGGTGAAATGATGATACCTTCCAAGTTTTTCAGGGTTTCAGAGTTCATGTAGTGCTTTTCAATTTCAGGCTAGTTTAGCTCAAGAAATCTTAAATGCAATGAAAAATACAAATGAAGTCAAACATGTTGAAATTTAAAAGGATTGCTTTGAATGGTCGTATTGATTACCCAAAATTCTTCAGTTTAATATAAGTTTAAAAAAATGAAATGGGGTTCAAACTTTGGTTTAAACTATGGTCAAACTACTTATTCACTAAATATTAATGTTACTAAATAATTATTGTTTTTTTAGAATATATTTTTCAACTCAAACGGTGAAGCATGTGACATCATGGTCTACATTTTTCTTAAAATGGATATATTATTTGTCAAATTTGATTTACAGATTTTAAGATATTAAATGAATAATTGGCATAATAATAATATTATTTTATTACTTATTTTATTTTCATTGAATTCAATATTATTATTACTATTTTATTGTGAAACTTTTTGTAATATTTTGGGGATATTTTGGATTTCTTTTCTTTTAAGAATTTTTTATTTTTGTACTTTTTTTTACTTTTTTTTGAAGTATTTTTGAGTTTTTCAATTATCATTGTTGTTTGTTTTAATAATTTGTTTGGAATTCAAAATATGAATCATGTGACATCGACCTAAGTGTTACAGGATGAGCTTACTATTGCCGGAAAACAAAAAGTGTAGACTTGGAAACTAGGGGAGATAGACCTGAAAGTTTAAGGCGTGCTCGGGCTGGAAGTGAGGAGAGGAAGGGTGACCGGCCGGGAAGTTAAACGATTTGGAATGAGTTCTGATAGGATTAGAGATTAAATTCTGAAGGCAAGTAGGAGGTTTCTTCTTTGTTTGTGTGTTTTCTTTGAGTTTTTCATCATATCGGTTTTCTTCTTTGTTTTGGGGTTTTCATTCACTAGGTTTTTTTCCTTTTCTTCTTTCTTCTTTTTTTCTATAGTTTGTTTTTCTTTCTCGGTTTATTTGATTTTTTCCTGTTTCTTTGTTTCCTTTTTTTGTTCTTGGCGTCAGTACACATTCAACATTTTTTGTAATACATCAGAAATAATTTTTATATACGGTGTTTTTACATTTTTAAATCAAAATTAATATATTTTTGAAATCTTATTTTTTTTGAAGTCTACTTTCCTGCACATTTGGTACATTTTGGTATTATCTAATACCATTTTCTAATATGCCTTTTAACTTTTTCAAATACAAGTTTAATATTTTTTTTAATAATGGTCACATTTTTTTGTTTTTCCCCCAACACACATCTGTTCACATTTTTTTTCAAATTTCTTGATTAAATATTTTTCACATACAAGATTAACATTTTCTAATACATTGGTCACATTTTCTAACACACATTCTAACATATTTATTTTCAAATTGGGGTTGATTAACTATTCAGTACAGGATTAACATTTTATACACTAGTGAATATTGTTTCTATACACTTTTTAAAAAATTAAAAAAAATGCTTAATCAACATTTTTTTCCAATGCTTGATTTACATTTTTTTTAAATACATGGTCAAACTTTTTCTATACATATTTGTAATACATGTTATACCACTTTTTGTTGAACATGGTCAACATGTTATTCTACACACATTTAACATTTTTTCCAAATGATGATTAACATTTTTGGGAAACATAATGGTAAACTGCAAATTTTTGTAATCTCATGTTTAAATTTTTGGTCAGTGTAAACAAAAGTGAAAAGGAAACCAGAAAATGAAAACAAAAAACATGAAAGAAACCCAAAAAAAAAGCGAGGCTTTGGCCTCCAGCGCACCTTGGCCGGCCCATCTCGCTCGCTTCCGGGTGACGCGAATAATGTGCCGCTGGATGGCCCGGAGGCCGATCTACTGGCGAGTAGTTTTTGGCGACCCCATACCTTTTTGCCCCCCTGCCCCATCCCTCCCGCCTCCTCCTCTTTTGCCGTCCCTCGCCTCCGCGGTCCGTCGCCCCAGCACGGACGCAGTAGGCCTCTCCAAATCCTCTGCGCTGCTCCCTCCTCCTCTCCACTGCCTCCCCTTTTCCACTCCCTCCTCCGGTGACCTCTGCACCTTCCGTGACCCGCTCCTCTCTCTTGTCTGCTGCAGGTACACTATACCGGCTGACCTCCCCTGCTGCCATTCAACCCTCCTCTGCTCTCCATTTGACTTCCCCTGCTGCATGGTGATTAAAACACTGAAAAATTTCGCTAGACCTATTAGACACTTTAATATGTATGTATTGCAGGAATAATTCATATAATTTGGCAATGATTTGCTACATAGAGGTAGTGAGCAATATAAGACGGTGCCATGCGGTAAGGTAGGTGGATAAATCATCAAGTGTTTTGTGTGTTTTGGAGTACTACATGATAGTTGTTTTTGTGAAACACAAATAGGGCCCCTCAACTTTGGGGCAAAGCATCCATCACCACTCTGAAATCAGATTTGTCTATTCTGTTCATTATTATGCCTGCTCATTCAGTTTGTGTAATGTATTCATAGCAGGGCCTGAACATTTGGTGTCAATTGCCTTCCTTTCCTGGCCGATGGTGAAGCTGAGTCCTTTTCTTTCCTTCTACGTTTCTCGACGCTACACCTCGAGGTATGAACCCTTTTCACATCTCTTCTTCTTGCCTGAAGCTTTGAATGTGTGCTTCTCAGTTCCTCTCTCTCCCCCCTCAGTTTCGCTGTTGTGTGTTTCACCAGGTCAGAAGAGGGGCGCCGTGAGAAGCCCAAAGGCCGTTGCTTGACGCGATCTTCCTGACTCGTTCAGGTTTTGGTTTTCGTTACTGTGTTCTCCTCTTTGCAGAAAAGTGGCATATACATATATAATAACAGTTCATTAGGCGTCTAATTGGCTAGCCTTCGATTTCTCCCACTTTGTTTCGTGCTAAATTATATGTGGAATTGTAAATCTGGTCTTGGTGAAGCCTTGCCGTCTGAGAAAATGAGTAATGACATGCAATTTCTGGGTTCAGTTGTTTAGTTTTTCTATTGAAGCCTGAAGGTACCGTGGGTAAGTTCTGGCTAGAAAGTGGTACATAATAGAAAAGTCTGGGCATACTTCAAAAATCATTTATTTCAACGACAATGGCTAGTACTGGAGCCATCCATTCCACGACAAGTTTTTCCGGTTCGACAACTTTTTAAATCACAAAATTCCAAAGGGAAAATAGAGTTTTTTGGCGTTCTAGTGTTTTTAGGGTTTATGGCTAGGGTTTTAGATTCGAGTTTATGGTTCGTTTCTGTTTGAACCTTTAGCGTTTAACTTTTAGAATAGAGTTCGGACTTTTTAGTCCCCGGGTTTAGGGTTTAGGACATTTTTTAAATCAACAAAATTTCAAAGGGAAATAGAGTTTTTGGACGTTTTAGAGATGGTTTTAAGGGTTTAGGAGGGCTAGGATTTCGATTTCCAAGTTTAGGGTTAGGTTTTTGGGTTGACCTTTAGTGTTTACTTTTAGAATGAGTTTGGATAAATCATTTTAAGTCCCGGGTTTTTAGGGTTTTTATTTAGAGTTCATTTGTAGTGCTTTTTCAATTTCGGGATAATTTAACTCAAATATTCATTAAAAATGCATGAAAAAATATCAAATGAAGTCAAAAAGGGTTGAAATTTAGGATGTGGCCTGTAATCTTCATATTGAACACACAAAATTTTGGAGTTGAAATAAGATTAAAAAATGAAATGTCCTTTGTAACAGCTCAGTTTTCTCTGAAACCTTGTTTACTTCGAAGGAGAATGGTCCTGGTTGTACACGAAGTGCATCTAGTTTTTGGCCATAACCCTCAACTTTTTAGCACTAGCTATTATTGGGTGAATGATGCTACCATGCCAAGTTTCAGGGTTTCAGAGTTCATTTGTATTGCTTTTCAACTTTTTAAGGCTAGTTTAGCACAAGAATTATTAAATGCATGAAAAATAGCAAATGAAGTCAAAAAGGATTGAAATTTAAGGATTTGCTTTTGATGTTTCATATTGAACACAAAAATTCTTCATAATCTCAGTTAAAAAATGAAAATGTGGTCAAACCTGGTCCAAATTGTGGTCAAACTACTTATTCATTCATAAATCTTAGTGTTCTAAATATTATTGTTTTTTAGAATACTAATTTCAACTCAACACGTGAAGGGCGTGTGACATCATGGTCATATATTTTGATAATATGGATAATTATTTGTCGAATTTTCGATTTACAGATTTACAGATATAAACATTGAATGTAAATGGCAATAATAATAATAATAAATATTACTTATTTTATTTTTATTGAAATTCAATATTATTATTACTTATTTTAATTTTGAATTTTTGTATTATTTGGATTTTTATTGTTTTTTGATAATTTTTTTATTTTTTTTTATTTTTTCCTTTTTTGAATATTTTTTTCCTTTTTAAATTAATCATTAATTGTTTTTTAAACATTGTTGTTTTTTTAATAATTTGTTTGGAATTAGAATATTAAATATGTGACCTCAAGACCTAAGGTTTAACAGGATTGATAGCTTACTATGGTCAGTAAAACAAAGTGCGACTTGGAAACTAGGGGAGATAGAACCTGAAAGTTAAGCGTGCTCGGTGCCGAATGGGAGAGTTTGGGTGACCGCTAGAAGTAGACGATTTGGGAATGAGATGCTGATTAGAGATTAGAGATTAAATTCTGAAGCCATGATGAGGGGTTTATATTTTTTGTTTTTTTCATGGGTTTTCTTTGTTTTTGTGGTTTTTGCTTTGATTTTCAGCGGTTTTCCTTTGTTTTTTTTTTTTTTGTTTCACTAGGTTTTTTCACCTTTTCTTCTTTTTTTCTTATATTTTTGTTTCTTTTCCTCGGTTTTTATATTTGATTATCTTGTTTCTTCTTTGTTTCCTTTTCTTTTTGTTTTTTTTTATTGGCCGTTCAGTACTAAATTCACATCTTTTGTATAACATCAGAACAATTTTTATATACCTTTTTAATTTTCTAAATTACAAAATTAAATTTTTTGAAATCTTTAAATATTTTTTGTGAATCTACTTTCCATGCACATTGTACATTTTTTTTGGTATATATCTAATACAATTTTCTAATACGGCCTTTACTTTTTCAAATACAAGTTTATATTTTTGTGGTTGAATACTGGTCAACATTTTTTCTTTCTACACACACCCAATCCATTTAATACATTTTTCAATTCTGATTGATATTTTTCAAATACAAGATTAACATTTTCTAATAAATGGTCAACATTTTCTACCACATCTAACATATTTATTCAAATTGTTGATTAACTTTCCAGTACAAGAGTTTAACATTTTTAATTACACTATTGACTTTTCTATACACTTTAAAAAATTTTAAATGCTTAATCACATTTTTCCAATGCTTGATTAGCTTTTTTTTAAATACTGGTCAACTTTTTCTATACTATTGATAATTTTATACTTTTTTTGTTTGACATGGTAAACATTTATTCTCACACATTTAACATTTCCAAATGCCATGATTACATTTTTGGAAACATATGTAAACTACATTTTGTGTAATATACATGTTTAGAATTTTTTGGTAGTGTAAACAAAGTGAAAAAGGAACCAAAAAACAAAACAAAAAAGGTGAAAACCCCAAAAAAGCAAGGCTTTGGCCCCAGCGCACCTGGGCTGGCCCATCTCGCTCTACTCCGGGTGACGAGAATATGTCCGCTGGATGGCCGAGGCCGATTTCGACTGGCCGAATCATTTTTGTGACCCCTACCCTTGCCCCCCCGCCCCCATCTCCCGCTCATCCTCTTTGCCGTCTCCGCTGCCGCCGCCCCGCCGCGGTCCGTCGACCCCGCACTTAGCGCAGTAAAGCCCTCTCCAATATTCCCCCCCCCCCCCCCCCCCCCCCTCCCTGTTTGTTTGCTCCCTCCTCCTCTCCCGGTGCCACCCTTTCCACTCTCCTCCGGTGACCTGCCCCTCTCGTGCCCCTCCTCTCCTTTGTCTGCCGCAGGTAGCACTGTAGCGGGCCGACCTCCCCTGCTGCCATTCAACCCTCCTCTTCTCCCATTTCGACTTCCCCTGCTGCCGGTGATTAACACTGAGAAATTCGCTAGAACTATTTAGACACTGTAATATGTATGTATCTACGGATTAATCATTATATTTTGGCAAATGATTTTGCTAACATTTTAGTTAGAGGTAGTGAGCAATATTAGACGGTGCCTTGTTATATAGGTAGGTAGTGCTAATCATCATGTTTTTGTGTTTTTGGAGGACTACTAGATGATAGTTTTTTGTATGAAACGAAAAGGGCCACTCACCTTAGGGCAAAGCAAATCCATCTCCACTTTCTGAATCGATTTGTCTATTCTGTTCATTATTATATGCACTGCTCAGTTCAGTTTTGTGTACGTATTGTAGCAGCGCCCGAACATTTGGGGTGTCATTGGCCTTCCTTTCCTGCGAGGGAAGCTTAAGCCCGTTTCTCTGATGGGTACTCCTCGAGTATGAAACCCTTTGTCCTGTCTCTTGTCTGAGCCTTTGAATTTGTGCCTTGCTCATTTCTCTCTCCCCTCATGTCGCTTTGTGTGGTTTCGGTCAGAAGAGGCGCCGTGAGAAGCCCAAAAGGCCGATGCTGATGACGATCTTCCGGACTTTCAGGTTTTGGTTTTTCGGTACTGTTTCTCTTCTTTGCAGACAGTGCAAATACATATATAATACAGTTCAGTAGGCGTTAATTGCTAGTGCTTCGGTTTTCCTCCTCACTTGTTTTCTTTCTGCTAAATATTATGTGGATTGTTGCTGGTGCTTGGTGAAGCCTTGCATCTAGGGGAAAATGAGTAAATGACAACGCAATTGTCTGGGTTCGGTTTTGTGTATTTCTACTTGAAGCTGAGGTACCGTTGGTAGTTTTTGGGGCTAGAAAGTGGTACATAGTAGAAAAATGTCTGGCAAACTTGTCGAAAAGAATTTTATTTCCACACCAATGGCTAGTACTTTGGAGCCACCATTTCCACGACAGTTTTCCGTTTCGACAATTTTTTTTAAAATCACAAATTCCAACGGGAAATAGAAGTTTCTTGGATGTTTTAACTTTTTTAGGTTTATGGCTATTAGGGGTTTAGATGTTCAGAGTTAGGGGTTTAGGTTTTTGGTTTGAACCTTAATGTTACTGTTTAGAATAGAGTTTTTCAGACATTTTACGTCCCGGGTTTACGGTTTAGGACAATTTTTTTAAAATCACATAAATTCCAAAGCGAAAATACAGTTTTTTTTGACGTTTGTAGACGTTGTTAGGGTTTAGGGCAGGGTTTAGAGTTTCCAAGTTTAATAGGGTTAGGTTTTAGGGTTTTGAGCCTTTAGTGTTTCCTGTTAGAATAGAGTTTGAGACATTTTAAGAAGTCCCCGGTTTTAGGGTTTTCAGAGTTCATATTGTAGTGGCTTTTCATTTCAGGGCTAATTTAGCTCAAATACCCATTTAAATGCATGACAAAAAATTAAATGAAGTAAAAAGGGTTGAAATTTAGGAGTGGCTTGAATGGTGTCATATTGACACGAAAAAATTCTGGAGTTGAAATAGATGTTAAAAAAATGAAATGTCTTTGTAACATCTGAGTTTTTTGTCTCGAAACCTATTACTCAAAAGAGATGTGTCTAGTTTGTACACGAAGTGCATCTAATTTTTGCCCATATCTCTCAAACTTTTTAAGCAACAAGCTATTTGGGTGAAATGATGATACCATGCCAAGTATCAGGTTCCAGAGTTCATTTTGTAATGCTTTTCAATTTCGGCTTAGTTTACTCAAAGAATCATTAAATGCAGAAAAATAGCAAATGAAGTCAAAAGGTTGAAATAAGGATGGGCTTTGAATGGTTCATATGAACACACAAAATTCTTCAGTTAATATAGTTTTAAAAAATGAAATTGGTCAAACTCTGGTCAACTATGGTCAAACTACTTATTCATAATATTAGTGTTACTAAATCATTATTGTTTTTTAGGAATAATATTTTTCAAACTCCACCGATGAAGCATGTGACATCATGGTCACATTTTTCTAATAAAAGGATTAATTATTTTGTTGAATTTCGATTTACAGATTTAAAAGATATTATATGAATAATGGGCATAATATACTATTATTACTTTTTTCTTTTCATTGCAATTCAATATTATTATTACTTATTTATTTTGAACTTTTTTGTATTAGTTTGATATTTTGATTTTTTTTGTTTTGGAGATTTTTTTTTGTAATTTTTCCTTTTTAATATTTTTGAGTTTTTCAAATTAATCATGTTTGTTTTGGTTAATCATTGTTGTTTATTTAATAATTGTTTGATTTCGAATATTAAATCATATACATCAAGACCTAAGGGTTTAACAGATTGATAACTTCAATTGTCAGAAAAACAACATTGCAGACTTGGAAACTAAGGGGAGATAGAACCTTGAAAGTTAAGCATGCTCGGGTTGAGTAAGTGAGGGATGGGTGACCGGCCGGGAAATTAGACGATTTGGAATGAGTCTGATTAGAGATTGAGAATTAAATTCTGAAGCAGTGAGGAGGGGTTTCTTTGTTTTTTCATGGGTTTTTCTTTTTTTTTGTGTGTTTTCTTTGATTTTGTCCATCGTGTTTCTTCTTTGTTTTTTTTCGGGTTTTCACTAGGTCTTTGCCTTTTCTTCTTTTTTCTGAAATTTTTGTTTCTTTTCTCTCGGTTTTATTTGATTTTTCTTGTCTCTTTCTTTGTTTCCTTTTCTTTTTTGTTTTTTCTTGGCGTTCAGTCACCATTCAACATTTTTTGTATACATCAGAAACCAATTTGATATCCGTGTTTTACATTTTTTCAAAATACAAAATTAATATATTTTTTAAATCTAATATTTTTTGAAGTCTATCATGCACATTGTAGCTTTTTGTGGGTTATATCTAATACATTTCTAATACGGCCTTTAACATTTTTTAAATACAATTTTAATATTTTTTGAGTACATGGTCAACATTCTTTTCTACACACATCATTAACATTTTTCAAATCTTGATTAATTTTTTTCAAATACAAGGATTAACATTTTCTAATATATGGTCAACATTTTTCCTACAACATTAACAATATTTATTCAAATGGTTGATTAACTATTCAAGTACAAGATTAACGTTTTTAATACACTATTGACATTTTTTCTATAAACATTTAAAAAAATTAAATGCTTAATCAACATTTTTTTAATCATGTACCTTTTTCTATACATATTGTATATTTTTTATACATTTTTTTTTTGTGACATGGTCACATTTTTATTCCTACAACACATTTACATTTTTCAAATGCATGATTAACATTTTTGGAAAACATAATGTAACTACATTTTTTTGTAATATACTGTTTAGACTTTTTGGTATGTAAACAAAAGTAAAAAGGAAACCAAAAAAACCAACACAAAAAAACGTGAAAAAACCCCGAAATAAGCGAGGCTTTGGCCTCCAGCGCACCTGGCCTGCCCATCTCGCTCTCCGTGCTTCCGGGTTACGAGATATTGCCCTGTATGGCCCGGAGGCCGATTCGACTGGCCGAGTTGTTTTGCGACCCATACCTTGCCCCCCCCCCCCATCCCTCCTCCTCCGGTCTTTTGCCGTCACCACCGCCGGTCCGGTCGCCCTACACGACGCAGGTAAGCCTCTCCAATATCCTCTGCGCTGCTCCCTCCTCCTCTCCGCTGCCGCCCCTTTTCCACTCTCCTCCGGCGACCTGCCACCCCTCTTGTGACCCCTCTTCTCTCTTGTCTGCCGCATGTAGCACTGTACCATCGGCCGAACTCCCCCTGCTGCCGTTCAACCCCTCCTCTGCTCCCATTCACTTCCGTGCCTTGCAAGGTGATTAACACGGAGAAAATTCGCTAGACTCTTTTGACACTGTAATTATGTATGTATTGCAGGAATTAATCATATATTTTGGCAATGAGTTTGCTACATTAGAGGTAGTGACATTATATAGACGGTGCCCATTGTGTATAAGGTAGGTAGTGATAAATCATCAGTTTTGGTGTTTTGGAGTAACTACATGATAGTTTTTTGTCTGAAACGAAATAAGGGGCCCTCAACTTTGGGGCAAAAGCCAATCCAATCGCCACTTTGAATCGATTTGTCTATTTCTGGTTCATTATTATCTTCTCAGTTCAGTTTGTGTAATGTATTCATAGCAGAGCCTGAACTTTGGTGTCATTGGGCCCTTCCTTCCTGTCCTGCCGATGGCGAAGCTGAAGCCGTTTCTCTTCGAACGGCTACTCCTCGAGGTAATGAAACCTTTGTCACTGTCTCTTGCCTGAGCTTTTGATTTGGGTGCCGTGCTTCGTTTC